>JASTWF010002324.1:0-30820 GCA_030390025.1 Squalus acanthias
CACTCTACCTCACTCTCAATCACTCTACCTCACTCTACCTCACTCTATTTCACTCCACCTCACTCTACCTCACTCTCAGTCACTCTACCTCTCTCTACCTCACGCTATGTCACTCTACCTCACTCTACCACACTCTCAATCAGTCTACCTCACTCTAAGTCACTCTACCTTTTTCTACCTCACTCTCAATCACTCTACCTCACTCTACCTCCCTCTACCTCACTCTCAGTCACACAACGTCAGTCTACCTCACTCTCAATCATTCTACTTCGCTCTACCTCACTCTCAGTCATTCTACGTCCCGCTACCTCACTCTCAGTCACTCTATGTCGCTCTACCTCACTGTACCTCACTCTACCTCACTCTACTTCACTCTGCTTCACTCTATGCCACAATACCTCACTCTACCTCACTCTACCTCACTCTCAGTCACTCTAAGTCACTCTACCTCACTCTACGTCACTCTACCTCACTCTGCCACACTCTCAGTCACTCTAGCATACTCTACCTCACTCACAGTCACACTAGGTCACTCTACCTCACTCTCAGTCACTCGACGCCACTCTCCCTCACTCTACAGCACTCTACCACACACTCAGTCTCTGTACCTCAATCTAACTCACTCTACCTCACTGTACTTCACTCTACCTCACTCTCAGTCACTCTCCGTCACTCTACCTAACTCTAAATCACTCTACCTCAATCTACCTCACTCTATGTCACTCTACCTCACTCTACCTCACTCTCAGTTACTCTATGTCACTCTACCTCACTCTCAATCACTCTACCTCACTCTACCTCACTCTATGTCACGCTACCACTCTCTACCGCACTCTCAGTCACTCTAACAAACTCTACCTCACTCTCAGTCACTCTACCTCATTCTACCTCACTCTACCACACTCTAGCTCACTCTAACTCACTCTATCTCTCTCTACCTCACACTACCTAACTCTCAGTCACTCTACCTCACTCTACCTCACTCTACGTCACTCTCAGTAACACTACTTCACTCTAGCTCCCTCTACCTCACTCTCAGTCACTATTCATCACTCTACCTCACTCTCAATCACTCTACCTCACTCTATGTCATGATTTCACTCTACCTCACTCTCAGTCACTCTACCTCACTCTACCACACTCTAGCTCACTCTAACTCACTCTACCTCACTCTACCTCACACTACCTCACTCTCAGTCACTCTACCTCAATCTACCTCACTCTACTTCACTCTCAGTAACACTACCTCCCTCTACCTCTCTCTCAGTCACTCTACGTCACTCTACCTCTCTCTCAGTCACTCTACATCACTCTCAGTAACACTAACTCACTCTGCCTCCCTCTACCTCACTCTCAGTCACTCTACATCACTCTACCTCACTCTATGTCACTCTACATCACTCTACCTCACTCTACCTAACTCTCATTCACTCTAACTCACTCTAACTCAATCTTCCTCATTCTCCCTCACTCTCAGTCACTCTACCTCACTCTACCACACTCTATGTCACACTACCTCACTCTCAGTCACTCTACCTCACTCTACCGAATTCTACATCACTCTCAGTAGCACTACCTCACTCTACCTCTCTCTACCTCACTCTCAGTCACTCTACGTCAATCTACCTCACTGTACATCACTCTACTTCATTCTACCTCACTCTTATTCACTCTACGTCACTCAACCTCACTCTACATCACTCTACTTCACTCTACCTCAGTCTCAGTCAGTCTACCTCCCTCTACCTCACTCTACCTCTCTCTCAGTCACTCTACGTCACTCTACCTCACTCTACATCACTCTAGAGCACTCTAGCTCACTCTACCTCACTCTACCTCACTCTCAATCACTCTACCTCACTCAACCTCACTCTATGTCACTCTACCTCACTCTCAATCACTCTACCTCACTCTACATCACTCTACCTCACTCTACCTCACTCTCAATCACTCTACCTCACTCTACCTCACTCTCAGTCACTCTACCTCGCTCTACCTCACTCTCAGTCACTCTCCATCACTCATCCTCATGCTCAGTCACTCTACCACGCTCTACCTCACTCTCAGTCACTCTACGTCACTCTACCTCACTCTACCTCACTATCAGTCATTCTACCTCACTCTCAGTCACGCTACGGCACTCTGCTTCAGTCTACCTCACTCTCAGTCACTCTACGTCACTCTACCTCACTCTCAATCACTCTACCTCACTGGACCTCACTCTCAAACACTCTACCTCACTCTACGTCACTCTACCTCACTCTACCTCACTCTGAATCACTCTACCTCACTCTGCCTCACTCTCAATCACTCTACCTCACTCTACCTCCCTCTAACTCACTCTCAGTCATTTTAAGTCACTCTAGCTCACTCTCAGTCACTCTACCTCGCTCTACCTCAATCTCAGTCACCCTACCTCACTCTACCTGACTCTCCATCACTCTACCTTGCTCTACCTCACTCTCAGTCACTCTCCAGCACTCATCATCACGCTCAGTCACAGACAACGCTCTCCCTCACTCTCAGTCACTCTACATCACTCTACCTCACTCTACCTCACTCTCAGTCACTCTACGTCACTCTCCCTCACTCTAGGGAACTCTACCTCAGTCTACCTCACTCTCAGTCACTCTATGTCACTCTACGTCACTCTCAATCACTCTGCCTCACTGTACCTCACTCTCAAACAGTCTACCTCACTCTAATTCACTCTCCCTCCATTTACCTCACTCTACGTCACTCTACGTCACTCTACCTTACTCTACCACACACTACCTCACTCTACTTCAATCTACTTCACTCTACTTCACTCTCAGTCACTCTCAGTCACTCTCAGTCACTCTACCCCTCTCTACCTCACTTTACCTCACTCTACATCAGTCTACTTCACTCTACCTCACTCTCAGTCACTCTACGTCATTCTACCTTACTCTACTTCACACTACCTGACTCTCAGTAAATCTACCTCACTCTACCTCACTCTACCTCACTCTCATTCAATCTACATCACTCTACCTCGCTCTACCTCACTCTCAGTCACTCTACATCACTCTACCTCATTCTTAATCACTCTACCTCACTCTCTGTCACTCGACCTCACTCTACCTCACTCTCAATCACTCTACCTCACTCTACATCACTCTACCTCACTCTGCCTCACTCTCAATCACTCTACCTCCCTCTACCTCACTCTACCTCCCTATACCTCACTCTCAGTCACTCTACGGCACTCTACCTCACTCTCACTCACTCTACCTCACTCTACCTCACTCTATGGCACTCTACCTCACTCTAACTCACTTTCAATCACTCTACCTCACTCTACTTGACTCTACCTCCCTCTACCTCACTCTACCTCACTCTACCTCACTCTACCTCACTCTACCTCACTCACAGTCACTCTACGTCACTCTACCTCACTCTCAATCACTGTACCTCACTCTATGTCACCCTACCACACTCTACCTCACTCTACCTCACTCTACCTCACTCTCAGTCACTCTACCTCACTCTACCTCACTCTACCTCACTCTACCTCCCTCTACCTCACTCTCAGTCACTCTACGTCACTCTACCTCTCTCTCAATCACTCTACCTCACTCTATGTCACTCTACCTCACTCTATGTCGCACTACCTCACTCTACATCACTCTACGTCATTCTACCTCACTCTCAATCAAGCTACCTCACCTTACCACACTCTATGTCACTCTACCTCACTCTACCACACTCTCAGTCACTCTACCTCACTCTACCACACTCTAGCACACTCTTCCTCACTCTACCTCACTCTACATCACTCTCAGTAACACTACCTCACTCTACCTCCCTCTACCTCACTCTCAGTCACTCTACATCACTCTACCTCACTCTCAATCACTCTACCTCATTCCATGTCACTCTACCTCACTCTACCTCACTCTCAGACACTCTACCAACTCTACATCTCTCTACCTCACTCTCATTCAATCTACATCACTCTAACTCACTCAACTTCACTCTCATTCACTCTCAGTCACTCTCAGTCACTCTACCTCACTCTATGTCACTCTACCTCACTCTCAGTCACTCTACCTCACACTACCACACTCTACCTCACTCTCAGTCACTCTACATCACTCTATCTCAGTCTACCTCACTTTCAGTCACTCTACATCACTCTACCTCACCCTCAATCACTCTACCACACTCTTCCTCACTCTACATCACTTTACCTCACTCTACCTCACTCTCAATCACTCTACCTCACTCTGCCTCCCTATACCTCACTCTCAGTCACTCTACATCACACTACCTCTCTCACAATCAGTCCACCTCACTCTATGGCACTCTACCTCACTCTACCTCACTCTCAGTCTCTCTACCTCACTCAACCTCACTCTACCTCACTCCACATCACTCTCATTCAATCTACATCACTCTACATCACTCTAACTCACTCTCAGTCACTCTACCTCACTCTACATCACTCTCAGTCACTCTACCTCGCTCTACATCTCTCTTAGTCACCCTACCTCACTCTACCTGACTCTCCATTACTCTACCTTGCTCTACCTCACTCTCATTCAATCTACATCACTCTACCTCACTCTACCTCACTCTCATTCACTCTCAGTCACTCTCAGTCACTCTCAGTCACTCTACCTCACTCTATGTCACTCTACCTCACTCTACCTCACTCTCAGTCACTCTACCTCGCTCTACCAAACTCTACCTCACTCTCAGTCACTCTACATCACTCTACCTCAGTCTACCTCACTCTCAGTCACGCTACCTCACTCTACCTGAAGCTCAATCACTCTACCTCACTCTATGTCACTCTACCTCACTCTACCTCACCCTCAATCACTCTACCTCATTCTACCTCCCTCTACCTCACTCTATGTCACTCTACCTCACTCTACCTCACTTGCAATCACTCTACCTCACTCTATGTCACTCTACATCACTCTACCTCACTCTCATTCAATCTACATCACTCTCAGTCACTCTACCTCAATCTACCTGACTCTACGTCACTCTCAGTAACACTATCTCACTCTACCTCTCTCTACCTCACTCTCAGTCGCTCTACATCACCATACCTCACTCTACCTCACTCTACCTCACTCTACTTCACTCTACTTCACTCTACTTCACTCTCAGTCTCTCTCAGTCACTCTCAGGCACTCTCAGTCGCTCTACCTCACTCTACCTCACTCTACCTCACTCTACATCACTCTACTACACTCTACCTCACTCTCAGTCAATCTACATCACTCTACCTCTCTCTATGTCACTCTACCTCACTCTCAATCACTCTACCTCACTCTACCTCACTCTATGTCACTCTACCTCACTCTGCCTCACTCTATGTCACTCTACCTCACTCTACCACACTCTCAATCAGTCTACCTCACTCTATGTCACTTTACCTTACTCTACCTCACTGTCAATCACTCTACCTCACTCTACTTCACTGTACCTCCCTCTACCTCACTCTCAGTCACTCAACGTCACTCTACCTCACTCTCAGTCATTCTACCTCGCTCTACCTCACTCTCAGTCACTCTACGTCTCTGTACCTCACTCTCAGTCACTCTACATCACTCTACCTCACTCTATATCACTCTACCTGACTGTAACTCACTCTACCTCACTCTACTTCACTCTACGTCACAATACCACACTCTACCTCACTCTCAGTCACTCTACCTCACTCTTCCTCACTCTACCTCACTCTCCCTCTCTCTCAGTCACGCTACCTCATCTACCTCACTCTACCACACTCTAGCTCACTCTCCGTCACTCTACCTCACTCTTCCTCACTGTATCCCACTCTACATCACTCTCAGTAACACTATCTCACTCTACCTCTCTGTACCTCACTCTCAGTCACTCTACATCACTATACCTCACTCTACCTCACTCTACCTCACTCTACTTCACTCTACTTCACTCTACTTCACTCTCAATCTCTCTCAGTCACTCTCAGTCACTCTCAGTCACTCTACCCCTCTCTACCTCACTTTACCTCACTCTACATCACTCTACTTCACTCTATCTCACTCTCAGTCACTCTACATCACTCTACCTTACTCTACTTCACACTACCTGACTCTCAGTCAATCTACCTCACTCTACCTCACTCTAACTCTCTCTCAGTCACTCTACATCACTCTACCTCACTCTACCTCACTCTCAGTCACTCTAGCTCTCTCTACCTCACTCTCAGTCACTCTACGGCACTCTACCTCACTCTTAATCACTCTACCTCACTCTATGTCACTCTACCTCACTCTACCTCACTCTCAATCACTCTACCTCACTCTCAATCACTCTACCTCACTCTACCTCACTCTCAATCACTCTACCTCACTCTATGTCACTCTACCTCACTCTAACTCACTTTCAAGCACTCTACCTTACTCTACTTGACTCTACCTCACTCTACCTCAGTCTACCTCATTCTACCTCACTCTAACTCACTCTCAGTCACTCTACGTCACTCAACCTCACTCTCAATCACTGTACCTCAATCTGTGTCACTCTACCACACTCTACCTCACTCTCAATCAGTCTACCTCACTCTACATCACTCTACCTCACTCTCAATCACTCTACCTCACTCTACCTCACTCTACCTCACTCTACCTCACTCTCAGTCACTCTACGTCAGTCTACCTCTCTCTCAATCAGTCTACCTCACTCTATGTCACTCTACCTCACTCTCCCTCACTCTCAGTCACTCTACCTCACTCTACCTCCCTCTACCTCACTCTCAGTCTCTCTACATCACTCTACCTCTCTCTCTCAATCACTCTACCTCACTCTATGTCACTCTACCTCACTCTATGTCACACTACCTCACTCTACATCACTCTTAATCACTCTACCACACTCTCAGTCACTCTACGTCACTCTACCTCACTCTACCACACCCTTATTCAATCTACATCACTCTACCACACTTTACCTCACTCTCAGTCACTCTACCTCACTCTACCTCACTCTCCATCACTCTTCCTCACTCTACTTCACTCTCTGACACTCTACCTAACTCTACCTCTCTCTACCTCACTCTCATTCAATCTACATCACTCTACCTCACTCTCCCTCACTCTCATTCACGCTCAGTCACTCTCAGTCACTCTCAGTCACTCTACCTCACTCTATGTCACTCTACCTCACTCTCAGTCACTCTACCTCACTCTACCACACTCTACCTCACTCTCAGTCACTCTACATCACTCTACCTCAGTCTACCTCACTCTCAGTCACTCTACATCACTCTACCTCAGTCTACCTCATTCTCAATCACTCTACCTCACTCTACCTCACTATATGTCACTCTACCTCACTCTACCTGAAGCTCAATCAATCTACCTCACTCTATGTCACTCTACCTCACTCTACCTCACTCTCAATCACTCTACCTCATTCTACCTCCCTCTACCTCACTCTATGTCACTCTACCTCACTCTACCTCACTTGCAATCACTCTACCTCACTCTATGTATATCAGGAACAAGGTAAATGAATTAGCTGTGGAAATAGAGGTTAATAATTATGATCTAATTGGGATTACGGAAACATGGTTGCAGGGTGAGCAGGGCTGGGAGCTTAACATACAGGGGTATTCAGTATTTAGGAAGGATCGACAAAAAAGAAAGGGAGGAGGGGTAGCATTGCTGGTAAAAGAGGGGATAAATGCAATTGAAAGGAAGGATATTAACTCAGTTAATACTGAATCTATATGGGTGGAGCTAAGAAATAGCGAGGGGCGAAAAACATTAATAGGAGTGTTATATAGGCCTCCAAATAGTAAAATAGAGGTTGGGGAGGGCATCACGAGGGAAATTAGAGAAGCGTGCAATAAGAGCACAGCTGTCATCATAGGTGACTTTAACTTACATATAGATTGGACTAGCCTAATCAGTAAAAATAATGAGGAGGAGGAATTCCTTGAGTGTTTAAGGGATGGTTATCTGGATCAATATGTCGAGGAACCAACTCGGGAACAGGCTATATTGGACTGGGTACTGTGCAATGAGAAGGGACTAATTAGTAATCTTGTTGTACGGGGACCCTTGGGTCAGAGCGATCATAACATGATCGATTTCTCACTCGAAATGGAGAGCGAAGAAATTGACTCAGAGACTAAGGTCCTGAATTTAAACAAGGGGAATTATGAGGTAATTAGACGGGAACTGAGTAGGTCTGATTGGACAACGTTCCTGGGAGAACTGGAGGTAGATAAACAATGGCGAGCATTTAAAGATAGAATGACAAAATTGCAAAAATTGTTTATACCAACCTGGCATAAAAGGAAATCTAAAAAGGTGACTCAACCGTGGATAACAGGGGAAATTAGAGACAGCATAAAATCCAAAGATAGGGCGTATAAAATAGCCAAAAAAAGCGCCAGATTGGGAACAGTTTAAGATAGAGCAAAGGAAGACAAAGGGCTTAATCAAGAGGGGCAAAATAGCTTACGAAAGCAAGCTGGCGGAAAATATAAAAACTAACTCCAAAAGCTTTTATAAGTATATCAAGAGGAAAAGACTGGTGAAAACCAAAGTTGGTCCATTGCAGTCAGATACGGGGGAATATATAACGGGAAATAAGGAAATGGCAGACCAACTAAATGCATACTTTGGGTCAGTCTTTACGAAGGAAGACACAAAAAACCTCCCTCGGATATCGGGAAAAATAGGGACATTGGCAAAGGAGGAACTGACGCAATTCAATATCTCTAAGGATATGGTGTTAAGGAAGCTAAAGGGACTGAAGGCGGACAAATCCCCAGGGCCTGATAACATGCATCCTAGGGTACTGAAGGAGGTGGCCCTAGAGATAGCGGATGCTCTAAGTATGATTTTTCAGAATTCATTAGACTCGGGGACAGTGCCCATGGATTGGAGGGTAGCTAACTTTACCCCACTATTCAAAAAGGGGGGTAGGGAAAAAGCAGGTAATTACAGACCTGTAAGCCTTACATCAGTTGTGGGCAAAATGCTGGAGTCCATCATTAAAGATGAAATAGCGGAGCACTTAGCAAATGGGGACAGGATAGGACAGAGTCAACATGGATTTACAAAGGGTAAATCGTGCTTGACTAATCTATTGGAATTTTTTGAGGGAGTAACTGGTAAAATAGATGGGGGAGAGCCAGTAGATGTGGTGTACCTGGACTTCCAAAAGGCCTTCGATAAGGTCCCACATAAAAGATTAGCATGGAAAATTGAAGCTCATGGGATAAAGGGGAAAGTATTGACGTGGATAGAGAACTGGCTGTCAGATAGAAAACAGAGAGTTGGAATAAACGGCTCATTTTCTGAATGGCAGGCAGTAACAAGTGGGGTACCACAGGGATCTGTCCTGGGTCCCCAGCTGTTCACAATTTACATTAATGACCTGGATCAGGGAGTCGGATGCAGCATTTCCAAATTTGCAGACGACACTAAACTAGGAGTGGGGGTGGGCTCAGAGGAGGAGACCAGGAAGCTCCAGAGCGATTTGGACAGACTGGGTGATTGGGCGGATAAATGGCAGATGCACTATAATGTGGACAAGTGCGAAGTTATCCACCTTGGGTGCAGGAACGGGAGGGCAAATTATTATTTAAATGGCAATAAATTGGGAGAGGGGGAAGTACAGAGAGACCTGGGTGTTCTTGTACACCAGTCACTGAAGGCGAGCATGCAGGTGCAACAGGCGGTCAAGAAGGCAAACGGTATGCTGGCCTTCATAGCAAAAGGGTTGGAATACAGGAACAGGGATACCTTGCTGCAGCTGTACAGGGCACTGGTGAGACCACACCTCGAGTACTGTGTACAGTTTTGGTCGCCTCATCTGAGGAAAGATGTTCTTGCCATGGAGGGGGTGCAGCGGCGATTCACCAGGCTGATACCAGGAATGGCGGGTTTGACCTATGAGGAGAGACTATGTAGTTTAGGAATGTACACACTGGAGTTTAGAAGATTGAGAGGGGACCTCATAGAAGTGTATAAAATTCTGACAGGTCTAGACAGACTAGATGCAGAAGGAATGTTTCCCTTGGCGGGTGAGAACAGAACTAGAGGACATAACTTAAGGATAAGGGCTAAACCATTTAGGACAGAAATGAGGGGGAATTTCTTCACTCAGAGGGTGGTGAACCTGTGGAACTCATTGCCACAGAGGGCAGTGTACGCCAGCTCATTAAATATATTTAAGAGGGAATTAGATATATTTCTACAGGCAAAAGGGGTTAAGGGTTACGGAGAGAAGGCGGGGACGGGATACTGAATTGGAGGATCAGCCATGATCTCATTAAATGGCGGAGCAGGCTCGAAGGGCCGGATGGCCTACTCCTGCTCCTATCTTCTATGTAATCTATGTAATCTATGTATATGTCACTCTACATCACTCTACCTCACTCTACCTCACTCTATCTCACTCTACCTCCCTCTCATTCAATCTACATCACGCTCAGTCACTCTACCTCACTCTACCTCACTCTACGTCACTCTCAGTAACACTATCTCACTCTACCTCTCTCTACCTCACTCTCAGTCACTCTACATCATTATTCCTCACTCTACCTCACTCTACCTCACTCTACTTCACTCTACTTCACTCTACTTCACTCTCAGTCTCTCTCAGTCACTCTCAGTCACTCTCAGTCGCTCTACCTCACTCTACCTCACTCTACCTCACTCTACTACACTCTACCTCACTCTCAGTCACTCTACGTCACTCTACCTCACTCTCAGTCACTCGACGTTACTCTAACTCAGTCTACCTCACTTTCAATCACTCTATGTCACTCTACCTCACTCTCAATCACTCTACCTCACTCTACCTCACTCTATGTCACTCTACCTCACTCGACCTCACTCTACCTCACTCTCAATCACTCTACCACACTCTACCTCACTCTACCTGCCTCTACCTCACTCTGAGTCACTCTACGTCACTCTACCTCACTCATAATGTCCAAAAATGTGCGGGTTAGGTTGATTTGGCTATGATAAATTGACCCTTAGTGTTAGGGGGGGATTAAATATGTGGGGTTATGGGGATAGGATGGGATATGTTAGGGGGGAATTAAATATGTGGGGTTACGGGAGTAGGGTGGGATATGTGTACTGTGGGGATTAAAGCAGGGACAGGGTACTGGATTTGGATGATCAGCCATGATCGTATTGAATGGTGGAGCAGGCTCGACGGGCCGAATGGCCTACTCCTGTTCCTAGATTCTATGTTTCTATGTTTCTATAATCACTCTACCTCACTCTAACTCACTCTATGTAACTCTACCTCACTCTATCTCACTCTCAGTCACTCTACCTCACTTTACCTCAGTCTACCTCACTCTCAGTCACTCTACATCACTCCACCTCACTCTCAAGCACGCTACCTCACTGTACCTCACTCTATGTCACTCTAACTCACTCTCAGTCACTCTACCGCACTCTACCTCACTCTACCTCACTCTACCTCACTCTCATTCAATCTACATCACTCTACCTCACTCTACCGCATTCTCAGTCACGCTACCTCACTCTACCTCACTCTACCTCACTCTCCCTCACTCTCAGTCTCTCTACTTCACTCTACCTCACTCTACGTCACTCTCAGTAACACTACCTCACTCTACCTCTCTCTACCTCACTCTCAGTCACTCTACATCACTCTACCTCACTCTCAGTCACTCTACCTCGCTCTACCTCACTCTCAGTCACTCTATATCACTCTCAGTCACTCTACGTCACCCTACCTCACTCTACCTCACTCTATCTCACTCTCAGTCACTCTACGTCATTCTACCTCACTCTTCGTCACTCTACCTCACTCAACCACTCTAGGTCACTATACCTCCCTCTCAGTCACTCTACCTCGCGCCACCTCGCTCTCAGTCACTCTACGTCACTCTACCTCACTCTCAGTCACTCTACGTCTCTCTACATCAGTCTACCTCACTCTCAATCACTCTACGTCACTCTATCTCACTCTCAATCACTCTACCTCACTCTACCTCACTCTATGTCACTTTACCTCACTCGACCTCACTCTACCTCACTCTCAATCACTCTACCTCACTCTATCTCACTCTACCACCCTCTACCTCTCTCTCAGTCACTCTACGTCACTCTACCTAACTCACAATCACTCTACCTCACTCTAACTCACTCTATGTGACTCTACCTCACTCTACCTCGCTCTCAATCACTCTACCTCACTGTACCTCACTCTACCTCACTCTACCTCACTCTACCTCACTCTATGTCACTCTACCTCACTCGACCTCACTCTACCTCACTCTCAATCGCTATACCACACTCTACCTCACTCTACCTCCCTCTACCTCACTCTCAGTCACTCTACCTCACTCTACCTCACTCATAATCACTCTACCTCACTCTAACTCACTCTAAGTAACTCTACCTCACTCTAGCTCCCAATCAGTCACTCTACCTCACTTTACCTCAGTTTACCTCACTCTCAGTCACTCTATGTCATTCTACCTCACTCTCAATCACGCTACCTCACTGTACCTCACTCTATGTCACTCTAACTCACTCTCAGTCACTCTACCGCACTCTACCTCACTCTACCTCACTCTACCTCACTCTCATTCAATCTACATCACTCTACCTCACTCTAACGCATTCTCAGTCACTCTAACTCACTCTACCTCACGCTACCTCATTCTCTACCTCACTCTCAGTCACTCTACGTCACTCTACCTCACTCTCAGTCACTCTACATCACTCTACCTCACTCTCAGTCACTCTACATTATTCTACCTCACTCCAAATCACTCTACCTCACTCTACCTAACTCAGACTCTCTAGGTAACTCTACCTCCCTCTCAGTCACTCTACCTCGCTCCACCTCACTCTCAGTCACTCTACGTCAATCTACCTCAGTCTACCTCACTCTCAATAACTCTACGTCACTCTACCTCACTCTCAATCACTCTACCTCACTGTACCTCACTCTATGTCACTCTACCTCACTCGACCTCACTCTACCTCACTCTCAATCACTCAACCTCACTCTACCTAACTCTACCTCCCTCTACCTCACTCTCAGTCACTCTATGTCACTCTACCTCACTCACAATCACTCTACCTCACTCTAACTCACTCTACTTCACTCTACTCCACTGTACTTCACTCTCAGTCTCTCTCAGTCACTCTCAGTCACTCTCAGTCGCTCTACCTCACTCTACCTCACTCTACCTCACTCTACTACACTCTACCTCACTCTCAGTCACTCTACGTCACTCTACCTCACTCTCAGTCACTCTACGTTACTCTAACTCAGTCTACCTCACTTTCAATCACTCTATGTCACTCTACCTCACTCTCAATCACTCTACCTCACTCTACCTCACTCTATGTCACTCTACCTCACTCGACCTCACTCTACCTCACTCTCAATCACTCTACCACACTCTACCTCACTCTACCTGCCTCTACCTCACTCTTAGTCACTCTACGTCACTCTACCTCACTCATAATGTCCGAAAATGTGCGGGTTAGGTTGATTTGGCTATGCTAAATTGACCCTTAGTGTTAGGGGGGGATTAAATATGTGGGGTTATGGGGATAGGATGGGATATGTTAGGGGGGAATTAAATATGTGGGGTTACGGGAGTAGGGTGGGATATGTGTACTGTGGGGATTAAAGCAGGGACAGGGTACTGGATTTGGATGATCAGCCATGATCGTATTGAATGGTGGAGCAGGCTCGACGGGCCGAATGGCCTACTCCTGTTCCTAGATTCTATGTTTCTATGTTTCTATAATCACTCTACCTCACTCTAACTCACTCTATGTAACTCTACCTCACTCTATCTCACTCTCAGTCACTCTACCTCACTTTACCTCAGTCTACCTCACTCTCAGTCACTCTACATCACTCCACCTCACTCTCAAGCACGCTACCTCACTGTACCTCACTCTACCTCACTCTAACTCACTCTCAGTCACTCTACCGCACTCTACCTCACTCTACCTCACTCTACCTCACTCTCATTCAATCTACATCACTCTACCTCACTCTACCGCATTCTCAGTCACGCTACCTCACTCTACCTCACTCTACCTCACTCTCCCTCACTCTCAGTCTCTCTACTTCACTCTACCTCACTCTACGTCACTCTCAGTAACACTACCTCACTCTACCTCTCTCTACCTCACTCTCAGTCACTCTACATCACTCTACCTCACTCTCAGTCACTCTACCTCGCTCTACCTCACTCTCAGTCACTCTACATCATTCTCAGTCACTCTACGTCACCCTACCTCACTCTACCTCACTCTATCTCACTCTCAGTCACTCTACATCATTCTACCTCACTCTTCGTCACTCTACCTCACTCAACCACTCTAGGTCACTATACCTCCCTCTCAGTCACTCTACCTCACGCCACCTCGCTCTCAGTCACTCTACGTCACTCTACCTCACTCTCAGTCACTCTACGTCTCTCTACATCAGTCTACCTCACTCTCAATCACTCTACGTCACTCTACCTCACTCTCAATCACTCTACCTCACTCTACCTCACTCTATGTCACTTTACCTCACTCGACCTCACTCTACCTCACTCTCAATCACTCTACCTCACTCTATCTCACTCTACCACCCTCTACCTCTCTCTCAGTCACTCTACGTCACTCTACCTAACTCACAATCACTCTACCTCACTCTAACTCACTCTATGTGACTCTACCTCACTCTACCTCACTCTCAATCACTCTACCTCACTGTACCTCACTCTACCTCACTCTACCTCACTCTATGTCACTCTACCTCACTCGACCTCACTCTACCTCACTCTCAATCGCTATACCACACTCTACCTCACTCTACCTCCCTCTACCTCACTCTCAGTCACTCTACCTCACTCTACCTCACTCATAATCACTCTACCTCACTCTAACTCACTCTAAGTAACTCTACCTCACTGTAGCTCCCAATCAGTCACTCTACCTCACTTTACCTCAGTTTACCTCACTCTCAGTCACTCTATGTCATTCTACCTCACTCTCAATCACGCTACCTCACTGTACCTCACTCTATGTCACTCTAACTCACTCTCAGTCACTCTACCGCACTCTACCTCACTCTACCTCACTCTACCTCACTCTCATTCAATCTACATCACTCTACCTCACTCTAACGCATTCTCAGTCACTCTAACTCACTCTACCTCACGCTACCTCATTCTCTACCTCACTCTCAATCACTCTACGTCACTCTACCTCACTCTCAGTCACTCTACATCACTCTACCTCACTCTCAGTCACTCTACATTATTCTACCTCACTCCAAATCACTCTACCTCACTCTACCTAACTCAGACTCTCTAGGTAACTCTACCTCCCTCTCAGTCACTCTACCTCGCTCCACCTCACTCTCAGTCACTCTACGTCACTCTACCTCAGTCTACCTCACTCTCAATAACTCTACGTCACTCTACCTCCCTCTCAATCACTCTACCTCACTGTACCTCACTCTATGTCACTCTACCTCACTCGACCTCACTCTACCTCACTCTCAATCACTCAACCTCACTCTACCTAACTCTACCTCCCTCTACCTCACTCTCAGTCACTCTATGTCACTCTACCTCACTCACAATCACTCTACCTCACTCTAACACACTCTATGTAACACTACCTCACTCTCAATCACTCTACCTCACTGTACCTCACTCTATGTCACTCTATCTCACTCTACCTCACTCCCAGTCTCTCTACTTCACTCTAGCTCACTCTACGTCACTCTCAGTAACACTACCTCACTCTACCTCACTCTCCCTCACTCACAGTCGCTCTACGTGACTCTACCTCACTCTACCAAACTATCATCCACTCTACCGCACTCTACCTCACTCTAGCTCACTCTACCTCACTCTCATTCAATGTACATCACTCTACCTCACTTTTCCATATTCTCAGTCACTCTACCTCACTCTACCTCACTCTACCTCACTCTCCCTCACTCTTAGTCTCTCTACTTCACTCTACCTCACTCTACGTCACTCTCAGTAATACTACCTCACTCTACCTCTCTCTACCTCACTCTCAGTCACTCTACGTCACTATACCTCATTCTACCACACTCTACCACACTCTACTTCACTCTACTTCACTCCACTTCACTCTCAGTCATTCTATGTCACTCTAGCTCACACTCAGTCACTCTACCTCCGTCTACCTCACTCTCAGTCACTCAACATCACTCTATTGCACTCTCAGTCTCTCTACGTCATTCTACCTCACTCTACGTCACTCTACCTCATTCTACCTCACTCAGTCACTCTACATCACTCTACCTCACTCAGTCACTCTACATCACTCTACCGCACTCTCAGTCACTCTACGTCACTCTACCTCACTCTCAGTCACTCTACCTCGCTCTACTTCACTCTCAGTCACTCTACATCACTCTAACTCACTCTCAGTCACTCTACGTCACCCTACCTCATTCTACCTCACTCTACCTCACTCTACTTCACAATACCTCACTCTATCTCACTCTCAGTCACTCTACGTCATTCTATTTCAATCTACCTCACTCAGTCACTCTACGTCACTCTACCTCACTCTCGGTCACTCTAACTCACTCTACCTCACTCTCAGTAACTCTACGTCACTCTACCTCACTCTCAGTCACTCTACGTCACTCTTCCTCAGTCCACCTCACTCTCAATCACTCGATGTCACTCTACCTCCCTCTCAATCACTCTACCACACTCTACCTCACTCTATGTCACTCTACCTCAATCGACCTCACTCTACCTAACTCTCAATCACACTACCACACTCTACCTCACTCTACCTCCCTCTACCTCACTCTCAGTCACTCTACGTCACTCTACCTCACTCATAATCACTCTACCTCACTCTAACTCACTCTATGTAACTCTACCTCACTCTACCTCAGTCTCAGTCACTCTACCTCACTTTACCTCAGTCTACCTCACTCTCAGTCTCTCTAGGTCACTCTACCTCACTCTCAATCACGCTACCTCACTGTACCTCACTCTATGTCACTCTAACTCACTCTCAGTCACTCTACCGCACTCTACCTCACTCTACCTCACTCTCATTCAATCTACATCACTCTACCTCACTCTGCTGCATTCTCATTCATGCTACCTCACTCTACCTCACTCTCCATCACCCACAGTCTCTCTACTTCACTCTACCTCACTCTATGTCACTCTCAGTAACACGACCTCACTCTACCTCTCTCTACCTCACTCTCAGTCACTCTACATCACTCTACCTCACTCTCAGTCACTCTACATCGCTCACCTCACTCTCAGTCACTCTACATCACTCTACCTCACTCTCAGTCACTCTACGTCATCCGACCTCACTCTACCTCACTCTATCTCACTCTCAGTCACTCTACGTCATTCTACCTCACTCTACGTCACTCTACCAAACTCTACCTCACTCAGCCACTCTAGGTCACTCTTCCTCCCTCTCAGTCACTCTACCTCGCGCTACCTCGCTCTCAGTCACTCGACTTCACTCTACCTCACTCTCAGTCACTCTACATCACTCTACATCAGTCTACCTCACTCTCAATCACTCTACGTCACTCTACCTCACTCTCAATCACTCTACCTCACTGTACCTCACTCTATGTCTCTCTACCTCACTCGAACTCACTCTACCTCACTCTCAATCACTCTACCTCACTCTACCTCCCTCTACCTCACTCTCAGTCATTCTATGTCACTCTACCTAACTCACAATTACTCTACCTCACTCTAACTCACTCTATGTGACTCTACCTCACTCTACCTCACTCTCAATCACTCTACCTCACTGTACCTCACTCTATGTCACTCTACCTCACTCTACCTCACTCTGTCACTCTACCTCACTCGACCTCACTCTACCTCACTCTCAATCACTCTACCACACTCTACCTCACTCTACCTCCCTCTACCTCACTATCAGTCACTCTACGTCACTCTACCTCACTCATAATCACTCTACGTCACTCTAACTCACTCTATGTAACTCTACCTCACTCTACCTCCCTCTCAGTCACTCTACCTCACATTGCCTCAGTCCTCCTCACTCGCAGTCACTCTACGTCACTCTACCTCACTCTCAATCACTCTATATCGCTCTACCTCACTCTCAGTCACTCTACATCACTCTACCTCACTCTCAGTCACTCTACGTCATTCTCCCTCACTGACTGAATGACTGACTGAATGACTGACTGAATGATTGACTGAATGACTGACTGAATGACTGAATGACTGACTGAATGACTGATTGACTGACTGAATGGCTGAATGACTGACTGAATGACTGAATGACTGAATGACTGACTGACTGACTGACTGACTGAATGACTGACTGAATGACTGAATGACTGACTGAATGACTGAATGACTGACTGAATGACCGGCCGGATGACTGAATGACTGAATGACTGACTGAATGACTAACAGAATGACTGAATGATTGAATGACTGACTGAATGACTGACTGAATGATTGAATGACTGACTGAATGCCTGAATGACTGACTGAATGACTGCCTGAATGACTGACTGAATGACTGAATGACTGAATCACTGACTGAATGACTGACTGACTGGCTGACTGACTGAATGACTGAATGACTGAATGACTGAATGACTGAATGACTGAATGACTGACAGAATGACTGAATGAATGACTGAATGACTGAATGACTGACTGAATGACTGACTGAATGAATGAATGACTGAATGACTGACTGAATGACTGAATGACTGACTGAATGAATGACTGACTGAATGACTGAATGACTGAATGACTGACTGAATGAATGACTGACTGTCTGTCGGACTGAATGACTGAATGACTGAATGACTGACTGAATGACTGACTGAATGACTGAATGACTGACTGAATGACTGACTGAATGACTGAATGACTGAATGACTGACTGAATGACTGAATGAATAACTGAATGACTGACTGAATGATTGAATGAATGACTGACTGAATGACTGACTGAATGACTGAATGACTGACTGAATGACTGAATGACTGACTGAATGAATGACTGACTGAATGACTGAATGACTGAATGACTGACTGAATGAATGACTGACTGTCTGTCGGACTAAATGACTGAATGACTGAATGACTGACTGAATGACTGACTGAATGACTGAATGACTGAATGACTGACTGAATGACTGACTGAATGACTGAATGACTGACTGATTGACTGAATGACGGAATGACTGAATGAATGACTGAATGACTGACTGAATGACTGAATGAATGACTGACTGAATGACTGACTGAATGACTGAATGAATGACTGAATGACTGACTGAATGACTGAATGACTGAATGACTGAATGACTGAATGACTGAATGACTGTCTGACTGAATGAATGAATGACTGACTGAATGAATGAATGACTGACTGAATGACTGACTGAATGACTGAATGACTGACTGAATGACTGAATGACTGACTGAAGTACTGACTGAATGACTGACTGAATGACTGAATGACTGACTGAATGAATGACTGACTGAATGACCAACTGAATGACTGAATGAATGACTGACTGAAAGACTGACTGAATGACTGACTGAATGACTGAATGAAAGACTGAATGACTGACTGAATGACTGAATGACTGACTGAATGAATGACTGACTGAATGACTGAATGACTGAATGACTGACTGAATGAATGACTGACTGTCTGTCGGACTGAATGACTGAATGACTGAATGACTGAATGAATGACTGACTGAATGACTGAATGACTGAATGACTGACTGAATGACTGACTGAATGACTGAATAACTGACTGACTGACTGAATGACGGAATGACTGAATGAATGACTGAATGACTGACTGAATGACTGAATGAATAACTGACTGAATGACTGACTGAATGACTGAATGAATGACTGAATGACTGACTGAATGACTGAATGACTGACTGAATCACTGAATCACTGAATGACTGACTGAATGACTGACTGAATGACTGAATGACTGACTGAATGACTGACTGATGTACTGACTGAATGACTGATTGAATGTCTGAATAACTGACTGAATGACTGACTGAATGACTGACTGAGTGACTGAATGACTGACTGAATGACTGAATGACTGACTGAATGACTGACTGAATGACTGACTGAATGACTGAATGACTGACTGAATGACTGACTGAATGACTGACTGAATGACTGAATGACTGAATGACTGACTGAATGACTGAATGACTGAATGAATGACTGAATGACTGACTGAATGACTGAATGAATGACTGACTGAATGACTGACTGAATGACTGAATGACTGACTGAATGACTGAATGACTGACTGAATGAATGACTGACTGAATGACTGAATGACTGAATGACTGACTGAATGACTGAATGACTGACTGAATGACTGAATGACTGACTGATTGACTGAATGACGGAATGACTGAATGAATGACTGAATGACTGACTGAATGACTGAATGAATGACTGACTGAATGACTGACTGAATGACTGAATGAATGACTGAATGACTGACTGAATGACTGAATGACTGACTTAATCACTGAATGACTGAATGAGTGACAGATTGACTGAATGACTGACTGACTGACTGAATGACTGAATGACTGACTGAAGTACTGACTGAATGACTGACTGAATGACTGAATGAATGACTGACTGAAAGACTGACTGAATGACTGACTGAATGACTGAATGAATGACTGAATGACTGACTGAATGACTGAATGACTGACTGAATGAATGACTGACTGAATGACTGAATGACTGAAAGACTGACTGAATGACTGACTGAATGACTGAATAACTGACTGACTGACTGAATGACAGAATGACTGAATGAATGACTGAATGACTGACTGAATGACTGAATGAATGACTGACTGAATGACTGACTGAATGACTGACTGAATGACTGAATGACTGAATGACTGACTGAATGACTGAATGACTGAATGAATAACTGAATGACTGACTGAATGACTGAATGAATGACTGACTGAATGACTGACTGAATGACTGAATGACTGACTGAATGACTGAATGACTGACTGAATGAATGACTGACTGAATGACTGAATGACTGAATGACTGACTGAATGACTGAATGACTGACTGAATGACTGAATGACTGACTGATTGACTGAATGACGGAATGACTGAATGAATGACTGAATGACTGACTGAATGACTGAATGAATGACTGACTGAATGACTGACTGAATGACTGAATGAATGACTGAATGACTGACTGAATGACTGAATGACTGACTTAATCACTGAATGACTGAATGAGTGACAGATTGACTGAATGACTGACTGACTGACTGAATGACTGAATGACTGACTGAATTACTGACTGAATGACTGACTGAATGACTGAATGAATGACTGACTGAAAGACTGACTGAATGACTGAATGACTGAATGAATGACTGAATGACTGACTGAATGACTGAATGACTGACTGAATGAATGACTGACTGAATGACTGAATGACTGAAAGACTGACTGAATGACTGACTGAATGACTGAATAACTGACTGACTGACTGAATGACGGAATGACTGAATGAATGACTGAATGACTGACTGAATGACTGAATGAATGACTGACTGAATGACTGACTGAATGACTGAATGAATGACTGAATGACTGACTGAATGACTGAATGACTGACTGAATCACTGAATGACTGAATGAGTGACTGAATGCCTGAATGACTGACTGACTGAATGACTGAATGACTGACTGAATGAATGAATGACTGACTGAATGACTGACTGAATGACTGAATGACTGACTGAATGACTGACTGAAGTACTGACTGAATGACTGATTGAATGTCTGAATAACTGACTGAATGACTGACTGAATGACTGACTGAGTGACTGAATGACTGACTGAATGACTGAATGACTGACTGAATGACTGACTGAATGACTGACTGAATGACTGAATGACTGACTGAATGACTGAATGACTGACTGAATGACTGACTGAATGACTGAATGACTGAATGACTGACTGAATGACTGAATGACTGAATGAATAACTGAATGACTGACTGAATGAATGAATGAATGACTGACTGAATGACTGACTGAATGACTGAATGACTGACTGAATGACTGAATGACTGACTGAATGAATGACTGACTGAATGACTGAATGACTGACTGAAGTACTGACTGAATGACTGACTGAATGACTGACTGAATGAATGACTGACTGAATGACTGACTGAATGACTGAATGAATGACTGACTGAAAGACTGACTGAATGACTGACTGAATGACTGACTGTCTGTCGGACTGAATGACTGAATGACTGAATGAGTGAATGACTGAATGACTGAATGACTGACTGAATGACTGAATGACTGACTGAATTACTGAATGACTGACTGATTGACTGAATGACGGAATGACTGAATGAATGACTGAATGACTGACTGAATGACTGAATGAATGACTGACTGAATGACTGACTGAATGACTGAATGAATGACTGAATGACTGACTGAATGACTGAATGACTGACTTAATCACTGAATGACGGAATGAGTGACTGATTGACTGAATGACTGACTGACTGACTGAATGACTGAATGACTGACTGAATGAATGAATGACTGACTGAATGAATGACTGACTGAATGACTGAATGACTGAATGACTGACTGAATGAATGACTGACTGTCTGTCGGACTGAATGACTGAATGACTGAATGACTGACTGAATGACTGACTGAATGACTGAATGACTGAATGACTGACTGAATGACTGACTGAATGACTGAATGACTGACTGACTGACTGAATGACGGAATGACTGAATGAATGACTGAATGACTGACTGAATGACTGAATGAATGACTGACTGAATGACTGACTGAATGACTGAATGAATGACTGAATGACTGACTGAATGACTGAATGACTGACTGAATCACTGAATGACTGAATGAGTGACTGAATGCCTGAATGACTGACTGACTGACTGACTGAAAGACTGAATGACTGACTGAATGAATGAAGGACTGAATGACTGAAAGACTCACTGAATGCCTGAATGACTGAATGACTGACTGAATGACTGACTGATTGACTGAATGACTGACTGAATGACTGACTGAATGACTGACTGAATGACTGAATGACTGACTGAATGACTGACTGAATGAATGAATGACTGACTGAATGACTGAATGAATGACTGACTGACTGAATGACTGAATGACTGACTGAATGGCTGAATGACTGACTGAATGACTGACTGAATGACTGAATGACTGACTGAATGACTAAATGAATGACTGAATGCCTGAATGACTGACTGAATGACTGCCTGAATGACTGACTGAATGACTGCCTGAATGACTGACTGAATGACTGAATGACTGAATCACTGACTGAATGACTGACTGACTGGCTGACTGACTGACTTAATGACTGAATGACTGAATGACTGAATGACTGAATGACTGACTGAATGACTGACTGAATGACTGAATGACTCAATGACAGAATGACTGACTGAAAGACTGAATGACTGACTGAATGAATGACTGACTGAATGACTGACTGATTGAGTGACTGACTGAATGACTGACTGAATGACTGAATGACTTACTGAATGCCTGAATGACTGACTGAATGACTGCCTGAAAGACTGACTGAATGATTGAATGACTGAATCACTGACTGAATGACTGACTGACTGGCTGACTGACTGATTGACTGAATGACTGAATGACTGAATGACTGAATGACTGAATGACTGACAGAATGACTGAATGAGTGACTGAATGACTGAATGACTGACTGAATGACTGACTGAATGAATGAATGACTGAATGACTGACTGAATGACTGAATGACTGACTGAATGAATGATTGACTGAATGACTGAATGACTGAATGACTGACTGAATGAACTGACTGACTGTCTGTCGGACTGAATGAATGAATGACTGAATGACTGACTGAATGACTGACTGAATGACTGAATGACTGAATGACTGACTGAATGACTGACTGAATGACTGAATGACTGAATGACTGACTGAATGACTGAATGACTGAATGAATGACTGAATGACTGACTGAATGACTGACTGAATGACTGACTGAATGACTGACTGAATGACTGAATGACTGACTGAATGACTGAATGACTGACTGAATGAATGACTGACTGAATGACTGAATGACTGAATGACTGACTGAATGAATGACTGACTGTCTGTCGGACTAAATGACTGAATGACTGACTGAATGACTGAATGACTGACTGAATGAATGACTGACTGAATCACTGAATCACTGAATGACTGACTGAATGACTGACTGAATGACTGAATGACTGACTGAATGACTGACTGATGTACTGACTGAATGACTGATGAATGTCTGAATGACTGACTGAATGACTGACTGAATGACTGACTGAATGACTGAATGAATGACTGACTGAATGACTGAATGAATGACTGAATGACTGACTGAATGACTGACTGAATGACTGAATGACTGACTGAATGACTGAATGAATGACTGACTGAATGACTGAATGACTGAATGACTGACTGAATGACTGAATGACTGAATGAATGACTGAATGACTGACTGAATGACTGAATGAATGACTGAATGACTGACTGAATGACTGAATGACTGACTGAATGACTGAATGAATGACTGAATGAATGAATGACTGAATGACTGACTGAATGACTGAATGACTGACTGAATGACTGACTGAATGACTGAATGACTGAATGACTGACTGAATGACTGACTGAATGACTGAATGACTGAATGACTGAATGAATGACTGACTGACTGAATGACTGAATGACTGAATGACTGAATGACTGACTGAATGACTGACTGAATGACTGAATGACTGACTGAATGACTGAATGAATGACTGAATGCCTGAATGACTGACTGAATGACTGCCTGAATGACTGACTGAATGACTGCCTGAATGACTGACTGAATGACTGAATGACTGAATCACTGACTGAATGACTGACTGACTGGCTGACTGACTGACTTAATGACTGAATGACTGAATGACTGAATGACTGAATGACTGACTGAATGACTGACTGAATGACTGAATGACTGAATGACAGAATGACTGACTGAAAGACTGAATGACTGACTGAATGAATGACTGACTGAATGACTGACTGATTGAGTGACTGACTGAATGACTGACTGAATGACTGAATGACTTACTGAATGCCTGAATGACTGACTGAATGACTGCCTGAAAGACTGACTGAATGACTGAATGACTGAATCACTGACTGAATGACTGACTGAATGACTGACTGACTGATTGACTGAATGACTGAATGACTGAATGACTGAATGACTGAATGACTGACAGAATGACTGAATGACTGACTGAATGACTGAATGACTGACTGAATGACTGACTGAATGAATGAATGACTGAATGACTGACTGAATGACTGAATGACTGACTGAATGAATGATTGACTGAATGACTGAATGACTGAATGACTGACTGAATGAATGACTGACTGTCTGTCGGACTGAATGAATGAATGACTGAATGACTGACTGAATGACTGACTGAATGACTGAATGACTGAATGACTGACTGAATGACTGACTGAATGACTGAATGACTGAATGACTGACTGAATGACTGAATGACTGAATGAATGACTGAATGACTGACTGAATGACTGACTGAATGACTGACTGAATGACTGACTGAATGACTGACTGAATGACTGAATGACTGACTGAATGAATGACTGACTGAATGACTGAATGACTGAATGACTGACTGAATGAATGACTGACTGTCTGTCGGACTAAATGACTGAATGACTGACTGAATGACTGAATGACTGACTGAATGAATGACTGACTGAATCACTGAATCACTGAATGACTGACTGAATGACTGACTGAATGACTGAATGACTGACTGAATGACTGACTGATGTACTGACTGAATGACTGATTGAATGTCTGAATAACTGACTGAATGACTGACTGAATGACTGACTGAGTGACTGAATGACTGACTGAATGACTGAATGACTGACTGAATGACTGACTGAATGACTGACTGAATGACTGAATGACTGACTGAATGACTGACTGAATGACTGACTGAATGACTGAATGACTGAATGACTGACTGAATGACTGAATGACTGAATGAATGACTGAATGACTGACTGAATGACTGAATGAATGACTGACTGAATGACTGACTGAATGACTGAATGACTGACTGAATGACTGAATGACTGACTGAATGAATGACTGACTGAATGACTGAATGACTGAATGACTGACTGAATGACTGAATGACTGACTGAATGACTGAATGACTGACTGATTGACTGAATGACGGAATGACTGAATGAATGACTGAATGACTGACTGAATGACTGAATGAATGACTGACTGAATGACTGACTGAATGACTGAATGAATGACTGAATGACTGACTGAATGACTGAATGACTGACTTAATCACTGAATGACTGAATGAGTGACAGATTGACTGAATGACTGACTGACTGACTGAATGACTGAATGACTGACTGAAGTACTGACTGAATGACTGACTGAATGACTGAATGAATGACTGACTGAAAGACTGACTGAATGACTGACTGAATGACTGAATGAATGACTGAATGACTGACTGAATGACTGAATGACTGACTGAATGAATGACTGACTGAATGACTGAATGACTGAAAGACTGACTGAATGACTGACTGAATGACTGAATAACTGACTGACTGACTGAATGACGGAATGACTGAATGAATGACTGAATGACTGACTGAATGACTGAATGAATGACTGACTGAATGACTGACTGAATGACTGAATGACTGAATGACTGAATGACTGACTGAATGACTGAATGACTGAATGAATGACTGAATGACTGACTGAATGACTGAATGAATGACTGACTGAATGACTGACTGAATGACTGAATGACTGACTGAATGACTGAATGACTGACTGAATGAATGACTGACTGAATGACTGAATGACTGAATGACTGACTGAATGACTGAATGACTGACTGAATGACTGAATGACTGACTGATTGACTGAATGACGGAATGACTGAATGAATGACTGAATGACTGACTGAATGACTGAATGAATGACTGACTGAATGACTGACTGAATGACTGAATGAATGACTGAATGACTGACTGAATGACTGAATGACTGACTTAATCACTGAATGACTGAATGAGTGACAGATTGACTGAATGACTGACTGACTGACTGAATGACTGAATGACTGACTGAAGTACTGACTGAATGACTGACTGAATGACTGAATGAATGACTGACTGAAAGACTGACTGAATGACTGACTGAATGACTGAATGAATGACTGAATGACTGACTGAATGACTGAATGACTGACTGAATGAATGACTGACTGAATGACTGAATGACTGAAATACTGACTGAATGACTGACTGAATGACTGAATAACTGACTGACTGACTGAATGACGGAATGACTGAATGAATGACTGAATGACTGACTGAATGACTGAATGAATGACTGACTGAATGACTGACTGAATGACTGAATGAATGACTGAATGACTGACTGAATGACTGAATGACTGACTGAATCACTGAATGACTGAATGAGTGACTGAATGCCTGAATGACTGACTGACTGACTGAATGACTGAATGACTGACTGAATGAATGAATGACTGACTGAATGACTGACTGAATGACTGAATGACTGACTGAATGACTGACTGAAGTACTGACTGAATGACTGATTGAATGTCTGAATAACTGACTGAATGACTGACTGAATGACTGACTGAGTGACTGAATGACTGACTGAATGACTGAATGACTGACTGAATGACTGACTGAATGGCTGACTGAATGACTGAATGACTGACTGAATGACTGAATGACTGACTGAATGACTGACTGAATGACTGAATGACTGAATGACTGACTGAATGACTGAATGACTGAATGAATAACTGAATGACTGACTGAATGAATGAATGAATGACTGACTGAATGACTGACTGAATGACTGAATGACTGACTGAATGACTGAATGACTGACTGAATGAATGACTGACTGAATGACTGAATGACTGACTGAAGTACTGACTGAATGACTGACTGAATGACTGACTGAATGAATGACTGACTGAATGACTGACTGAATGACTGAATGAATGACTGACTGAAAGACTGACTGAATGACTGACTGAATGACTGACTGTCTGTCGGACTGAATGACTGAATGACTGAATGAGTGAATGACTGAATGACTGAATGACTGACTGAATGACTGAATGACTGACTGAATTACTGAATGACTGACTGATTGACTGAATGACGGAATGACTGAATGAATGACTGAATGACTGACTGAATGACTGAATGAATGACTGACTGAATGACTGACTGAATGACTGAATGAATGACTGAATGACTGACTGAATGACTGAATGACTGACTGAATCACTGAATGACTGAATGAGTGACTGATTGACTGAATGACTGACTGACTGACTGAATGACTGAATGACTGACTGAATGACTGAATGACTGACTGAATGAATGACTGACTGAATGACTGAATGACTGAATGACTGACTGAATGAATGACTGACTGTCTGTCGGACTGAATGACTGAATGACTGAATGACTGACTGAATGACTGACTGAATGACTGAATGACTGAATGACTGACTGAATGACTGACTGAATGACTGAATGACTGACTGACTGACTGAATGACGGAATGACTGAATGAATGACTGAATGACTGACTGAATGACTGAATGAATGACTGACTGAATGACTGACTGAATGACTGAATGAATGACTGAATGACTGACTGAATGACTGAATGACTGACTGAATCACTGAATGACTGAATGAGTGACTGAATGCCTGAATGACTGACTGACTGACTGACTGAATGACTGAATGACTGACTGAATGAATGAAGGACTGAATGACTGAAAGACTCACTGAATGCCTGAATGACTGAATGACTGACTGAATGACTGACTGATTGACTGAATGACTGACTGAATGACTGACTGAATGACTGACTGAATGACTGAATGACTGACTGAATGACTGACTGAATGAATAATGACTGACTGAATGACTGAATGAATGACTGACTGACTGAATGACTGAATGACTGACTGAATGGCTGAATGACTGACTGAATGACTGACTGAATGACTGAATGACTGACTGAATGACTAAATGACTGACTGAATGCCTGAATGACTGACTGAATGACTGCCTGAATGACTGACTGAATGACTGCCTGAATGACTGACTGAATGACTGAATCACTGAATCACTGACTGAATGACTGACTGACTGGCTGACTGACTCACTTAATGACTGAATGACTGAATGACTGAATGACTGAATGACTGACTGAATGACTGACTGAATGACTGAATGACTCAATGACAGAATGACTGACTGAAAGACTGAATGACTGACTGAATGAATGACTGACTGAATGACTGACTGATTGAGTGACTGACTGAATGACTGACTGAATGACTGAATGACTTACTGAATGCCTGAATGACTGACTGAATGACTGCCTGAAAGACTGACTGAATGACTGAATGACTGAATCACTGACTGAATGACTGACTGACTGGCTGACTGACTGATTGACTGAATGACTGAATGACTGAATGACTGAATGACTGACAGAATGACTGAATGAGTGACTGAATGACTGAATGACTGACTGAATGACTGACTGAATGAATGAATGACTGAATGACTGACTGAATGACTGAATGACTGACTGAATGAATGATTGACTGAATGACTGAATGACTGAATGACTGACTGAATGAATGACTGACTGTCTGTCGGACTGAATGAATGAATGACTGAATGACTGACTGAATGACTGACTGAATGACTGAATGACTGAATGACTGACTGAATGACTGACTGAATGACTGAATGACTGAATGACTGACTGAATGACTGAATGACTGAATGAATAACTGAATGACTGACTGAATGACTGACTGAATGACTGACTGAATGACTGACTGAATGACTGAATGACTGACTGAATGACTGAATGACTGACTGAATGAATGACTGACTGAATGACTGAATGACTGAATGACTGACTGAATGAATGACTGACTGTCTGTCGGACTAAATGACTGAATGACTGAATGACTGACTGAATGACTGACTGAATGACTGAATGACTGAATGACTGACTGAATGACTGATTGAATGACTGAATGACTGACTGATTGACTGAATGACGGAATGACTGAATGAATGACTGAATGACTGACTGAATGACTGAATGAATGACTGACTGAATGACTGACTGAATGACTGAATGAATGACTGAATGACTGACTGAATGACTGAATGACTGACTGAATCACTGAATGACTGAATGAGTGACTGATTGACTGAATGACTGACTGACTGACTGAATGACTGAATGACTGACTGAATGAATGAATGACTGACTGAATGACTGACTGAATGACTGAATGACTGACTGAATGACTGAATGACTGACTGAAGTACTGACTGAATGACTGACTGAATGACTGAATGACTGACTGAATGAATGACTGACTGAATGACTGACTGAATGACTGAATGAATGACTGACTGAAAGACTGACTGAATGACTGACTGAATGACTGAATGACTGACTGAA
>JASTWF010002325.1:0-30809 GCA_030390025.1 Squalus acanthias
CCCCCTCGCTCTCCCCCGTGTTCCGCCCCGTGACTCACCGGGTCCCACAATGCCACCTGTCTTTTGCTCATCTTCTCGAAGCCAGTGGTCAGAATCTTGCCATCGGAGAGAAAGATCGCGCGGACAGGTCGCGACCCCTCGTGAGCTTTGTCCTTCTCCTGCACAACGCAACAAAAAGACGAGACACCGTCACCAGACCGCCATGTGGCCACTGACCGCGCCCGCTTCCCAGGTGGCGGTGGTGGGCACCATCCTTCCAATCAAAGGGGCCCAACCTCACCCGCAACACCAGGGGGTCAGAGGGAGTGAAGCTGCCAAGTTTCGGACCGACACCCCCCGTCCCCGACACACACAGAGCTGGGGAGAGTCGGTGCCCGTGGGGACTCGTACCCCGGGGAGAGTTGGTGCCCGTGGGGACTCGTACCCCAGGGAGAGTCGGTGCCCGTGGGGACCCGTACCCCGGGGAGAGTCGGTGCCCGTGGGGACTCGTACCCCGGGGAGAGTCGGTGCCCGCGGGGACCCGTACCCCGGGGAGAGTCGGTGCCCGCGGGGACCCGTACCCCGGGGAGAGTCGGTGCCCGTGAGGACCCTTATCTCAATCTCACGTCCTTCGCCCCACCCAACCCGTCCCCTTCAGACGACCAACGAGGGTTGAGGGCCAAGGCACCTGCTCCTGATGTACCTGCTCGAGCGGCAGAGCCCCAAAGAAAGTCTGAGGCTTTGAATGGAGACCCAGGGGCCTAGTTGGAGAGGCAGGCCGCACCTTCCATTTGGGGCCTACTGGGTTCAGGTGGGCCGGGGCTTGGCTCGCATGGGTGACTCACCAAGATGACCGTCTGCTTTCGGGGCTCAATGATCCGGAGCTTCTTGTCCTTACAGGAGGTCAGGAGCTGGCTGCCATTGCGGTTCCAGCAGACACTGTAGATGATGTCCGGGTGAAGGCTGTCGATCACCACCGCCTTCTCTGCCGTACTCACGTTCCAGATGATGATGACATTGTCGCAGCCTGTGGACCAGAGGTTGGGTGGGGGGGGGGGGGGCCCGTCGCAGGAGGGAGAGAGCAAGAGACAGAGACAGAGACAGAGACAGACAGAGAGAGACAGAGACAGACACAGAGACAGAGACAGACATAGAGACAGAGACAGAGAGACAGAGACAGAGAGAGAGAGAGAGAGAGACAGAGACAGACGAGACAGACACAGAGACAGACACAGAGACAGAGAGACAGTGACAGAGACAGAGACAGAGACAGTGACAGAGACACACAGACAGACACAGACACAGAGACAGAGAGAGACAGAGACAGACACAGAGACAGAGACAGACGAGAGCGAGAGAGGCAGACAGAGAGAGAGAGACAGACAGACAGACAGACGAGACAGACAGACAAACAAACAGATGAGAGAGAGACACAGACGAGAGCGAGAGAGGCAGACAGAGATACAGACAGACAGACAAGAGACAGACAGACAAAGAGACAGACGAGAGAGGGACAGACGAGAGAGAGACACACAGACGAGAGCGAGACACAGAGAGAGCGAGAGAGGTAGACAGAGAGTGATACAGACAAGAGACAGACAGACAAAGAGACGAGAGAGAGAGACAGACGAGAGAAAGACAGACAAAAGAGGGAGGGAGCGGGATACAGGACGAGGGGAGAGACGGGGCCAGGGGTGAGAAGGAGGGGGGGGGATGAGTAAAGGAGAGTGGGGGGGAGGGGAAGAGAAGGGGAACGAGAGGGGGAAAGATGGAGAGAGTCAATTAATAAAAAGAAGATATGCACAGAACATCACAACAGAGAGCGAGACATTGCAGAGATTAACCCCCACCCCCATTTTAATCTTCTCCCTCAGCTTGAACCCCTGAACCCCTCGCTCGACCCCCGAACCCCTCGCTCCGATCGACCCCCGAACCTCTCGCTCCGACCCCCCGAACCCTTCGCTCATCCCCCGAACCCCTCGCTCCGACCCCCTGAACCCCTCGCTCCGACCCCCCGAACCCCTCGCTCCGACCCCCCGAACCCCTCGCTCCAACCCCCGAACCCCTCGCTCCGACCCCCCGAACCCCTCGCTCCGATCGACCCCCGAACCCCTCGCTCTGACCCCCCGAACCCCTCGCTCCGACCCCCCGAACCCCTCGCTCCGACCCCCCGAACCCCTCGCTCCGACCCCCCGAACCCCTCGCTCCGACCCCCCGAACCCCTCGCTCCGATCGACCCCCCGAACCCCTCGCTCCGACCCCCCGAACCCCTCGCTCCGACCCCCCGAACCCCTCGCTCATCCCCCGAACCCCTCGCTCCGATCGACCCCCCGAACCCCTCGCTCCGACCCCCCCGAACCCCTCGCTCCGACCCCCGAACCCCTCGCTCCGACCCCCCGAACCCCTCGCTCCGAACCCCTCGCTCCGATCGACCCCCGAACCCCTCGATCCGACCCCCCGAACCCCTCGCTCCGACCCCCCGAACCCCTCGCTCGACCCCCGAACCCCTCGCTCCGATCGACCCCCGAACCCCTCGCTCCGACCCCCCCGAACCCCTCGCTCCGACCCCCCGAACCCCTCGCTCCGATCGACCCCGAACCCCTCGCTCCGATCGACCCCCCGAACCCCTCGCTCCGATCGACCCCCGAACCCCTCGCTCCGACCCCCCGAACCCCTCGCTCCGACCCCCCGAACCCCTCGCTCCGATCGACCCCCCGAACCCCTCGCTCCCATCGACCCCCCGAACCCCTCGCTCCGATCGACCCCCCGAACCCCTCGCTCCGATCGACCCCCCGAACCCCTCGCTCCCATCGACCCCCCGAACCCCTCGCTCCGACCCCCCCGAACCCCTCGCTCCGATCGACCCCGAACCCCTCGCTCCGATCGACCCCCGAACCCCTCGCTCCGATCGACCCCCGAACCCCTCGCTCCGACCCCCCGAACCCCTCGCTCTGACCTCCCGAACCCCTCGCTCCGATCGACCCCCCGAACCCCTCGCTCCGACCCCCCGAACCCCTCGCTCCGACCCCCCCGAACCCCTCGCTCCGACCCCCGAACCCCTCGCTCCGACCCCCCGAACCTCTCGCTCCGACCCCCCGAACCCCTCGCTCCGACCCCCGAACCCCTCGCTCCGACCCCCCGAACCCCTCGCTCCGATCGACCCCGAACCCCTCGCTCCGACCCCCTGAACCCCTCGCTCCGACCCCCCGAACCCCTCGCTCCGACCCCCCGAACCCCTCGCTCCGACCCCCCGAACCCCTCGCTCCGACCCCCGAACCCCTCGCTCCGACCCCCCGAACCCCTCGCTCCGACCCCCCGAACCCCTCGCTCTGACCTCCCGAACCCCTCGCTCCGATCGACCCCCGAACCCCTCGCTCCGACCCCCCGAACCCCTCGCTCCGACCCCCCGATCCGATCGACCCCCTGAACCCCTCGCTCTGATCGACCCCCCGAACCCCTCGCTCCGACCCCCCGAACCCCTCGCTCCGACCCCCCGATCCGATCGACCCCCCGAACCCCTCGCTCCGACCCCCCGAACCCCTCGCTCCGACCCCCGAACCCCTCGCTCCGACCCCCCGAACCCCTCGCTCCGCTCGGAGTCACTCACCAGCGCTCAGTAGGATGTTGGATGCGGTGGGATGCCAGGAGAGAATGCCCACCCTCTTCGAGTGCCCCTCCAGGGTGACCAGAGGCTCGGTGATCGAGCGCGTCAGACCTCCTTCCGGAATTTCCCAGATCTATCGGTGGGGGAACATGATCACAACAATGAGAACCCATCTCGCACCCTCACCCTCTCCCCTCCAACCATCTCGCTCCCTCACCCTCCCCTCCAACCATCTCGCTCCCTCACCCTCTCCCCTCCAACCATCTCGCTCCCTCACCCTCTCCCCTCCAACCATCTCGCTCCCTCACCCTCTCCCCTCCAACCATCTCGCTCCCTCACCCTCCCCTCCAACCATCTCGCTCCCTCACCCTCTCCCCTCCAACCATCTCGCTCCCTCACCCTCCCCTCCAACCATCTCGCTCCCTCACCCTCTCCCCTCCAACCATCTCGCTCCCTCACCCTCTCCCCTCCAACCATCTCGCTCCCTCACCCTCTCCCCACCAACCATCTCGCTCCCTCACCCTCTCCCCTCCAACCATCTCGCTCCCTCACCCTCTCCCCTCCAACCATCTCGCTCCCTCACCCTCTCCCCTCCAACCATCTCGCTCCCTCACTCTCTCCACCAACCATCTCGCTCCTCACCCTCTCCCCTCCAACCATCTCGCACCCTCACCCTCTCCCCTCCAACCATCTCGCTCCCTCACCCTCCCCTCCAACCATCTCGCTCCCTCACCCTCTCCCCTCCAACCATCTCGCTCCCTCACCCTCCCCTCCAACCATCTCGCTCCCTCACCCTCTCCCCTCCAACCATCTCGCTCGCTCACCCTCCCCTCCAACCATCTCGCTCCCTCACCCTCTCCCCTCCAAACATCTCGCTCCCTCACCCTCTCCCCTCCAACCATCTCGCTCCCTCACCCTCTCCCCACCAACCATCTCGCTCCCTCACCCTCTCCCCTCCAACCATCTCGCTCCCTCACCCTCTCCCCTCCAACCATCTCGCTCCCTCACCCTCCCCTCCAACCATCTCGCTCCCTCACCCTCTCCCCTCCAACCATCTCGCACCCTCACCCTCTCCCCTCCAACCATCTCGCTCCCTCACCCTCTCCCCTCCAACCATCTCGCTCCCTCACCCTCTCCCCTCCAACCATCTCGCTCCCTCACCCTCCCCTCCAACCATCTCGCTCCCTCACCCTCTCCCCTCCAACCATCTCGCTCCCTCACCCTCTCCCCACCAACCATCTCGCTCCCTCACCCTCTCCCCTCCAACCATCTCGCTCCCTCACCCTCTCCCCTCCAACCATCTCGCTCCCTCACCCTCCCCTCCAACCATCTCGCTCCCTCACCCTCCCCTCCAACCATCTCGCTCCCTCACCCTCCCCTCCAACCATCTCGCTCCCTCACCCTCCCCTCCAACCATCTCGCTCCCTCACCCTCTCCCCTCCAACCATCTCGCTCCCTCACCCTCTCCCCTCCAACCATCTCGCTCCCTCACCCTCTCCCCTCCAACCATCTCGCACCCTCACCCTCTCCCCTCCAACCATCTCGCTCCCTCACCCTCCCCTCCAACCATCTCGCTCCCTCACCCTCTCCCCTCCAACCATCTCGCTCCCTCACCCTCCCCTCCAACCATCTCGCTCCCTCACCCTCTCCCCTCCAACCATCTCGCTCGCTCACCCTCCCCTCCAACCATCTCGCTCCCTCACCCTCTCCCCTCCAAACATCTCGCTCCCTCACCCTCTCCCCTCCAACCATCTCGCTCCCTCACCCTCTCCCCACCAACCATCTCGCTCCCTCACCCTCTCCCCTCCAACCATCTCGCTCCCTCACCCTCTCCCCTCCAACCATCTCGCTCCCTCACCCTCCCCTCCAACCATCTCGCTCCCTCACCCTCTCCCCTCCAACCATCTCGCACCCTCACCCTCTCCCCTCCAACCATCTCGCTCCCTCACCCTCTCCCCTCCAACCATCTCGCTCCCTCACCCTCTCCCCTCCAACCATCTCGCTCCCTCACCCTCCCCTCCAACCATCTCGCTCCCTCACCCTCTCCCCTCCAACCATCTCGCTCCCTCACCCTCTCCCCACCAACCATCTCGCTCCCTCACCCTCTCCCCTCCAACCATCTCGCTCCCTCACCCTCCCCTCCAACCATCTCGCCCCCTCACCCTCTCCTCCAACCATCCCGCCCCCTCACCCTCTCCCCTCCAACCATCTCGCTCCCTCACCCTCTCCCCTCCAACCATCTCGCTCCCTCACCCTCCCCTCCAACCATCTCGCACCCTCACCCTGTCCCCTCCAACCATCTCGCACCCTCACCCTCTCCCCTCCAACCATCTCGCACCCTCACCCTGTCCCCTCCAACCATCTCGCACCCTCACCCTCTCCCCTCCAACCATCTCGCTCCCTCACCCTCCCCTCCAACCATCTCGCTCCCTCACCCTCTCCCCTCCAACCATCTCGCACCCTCACCCTCTCCCCACCAACCATCTCGCTCCCTCATCCTCTCCTCCAACCATCTCGCTCGCTCACCCTCTCCCCTCCAACCATCTCGCTCCCTCACCCTCCCCTCCAACCATCTCGCTCCCTCACCCTCTCCCCTCCAACCATCTCGCTCCCTCACCCTCTCCCCTCCAACCATCTCGCTCCCTCACCCTCTCCTCCAACCATCTCGCTCCCTCACCCTCTCCCCTCCAACCATCTCGCTCCCTCACCCTCTCCCCTCCAAACATCTCGCTCCCTCACCCTCGCCCCTCCAACCACCTCGCTCCCTCACCCTCCCCTCCAACCATCTCGCACCCTCACCCTCCCCTCCAACTATCTCGCACCCTCACCCTCTCCCCTCCAACCATCTCGCTCCCTCACCCTCTCCCCACCAACCATCTCGCTCCCTCACCCTCCCCTCCAACCATCTCGCTCCCTCACCCTCTCCTCCAACCATCTCGCTCCCTCACCCTCTCCCCTCCAACCATCTCGCTCCCTCACCCTCTCCACCAACCATCTCGCTCCCTCACTCTCTCCCCTCCAACCATCTCGCTCCCTCCCCCTCTCCCCTCCAACCATCTCGCTCCCTCACCCTCTCCTCCAACCATCTCGCTCCCTCACCCTCTCCACCAACCATCTCGCTCCCTCACCCTCTCCTCCAACCATCTCGCTCCCTCACCCTCCCCTCCAACCATCTCGCACCCTCACCCTCTCCCCTCCAACCATCTCGCTCCCTCACCAGCTCCTCTCCAACCATCTCGCTCCCTCACCCTCTCCCCCCCAACCATCTCGCTCCCTCACCCTCTCCCCTCCAACCATCTCGCTCCCTCACCCTCTCCCCTTCAACCATCTCGCTCCCTCACCCTCTCCCCTCCAACCATCTCGCTCCCTCACCCTCTCCCCTCCAACCATCTCGCTCCCTCACTCTCTCCCCTCCAACCATCTCGATCCCTCACCCTCTCCCCTCCAACCATCTCGCTCCCTCACCCTCTCCCCTCCAACCATCTCGCTCCCTCACCCTCTCCCCACCAACCATCTCGCTCCCTCACCCTCCCCTCCAACCATCTCGCTCCCTCACCCTCTCCACCAACCATCTCGCTCCCTCACTCTCTCCCCTCCAACCATCTCGCTCCCTCCCCCTCTCCCCTCCAACCATCTCCCTCCCACACCCTCTCCCCTCCAACCATCTCGCTCCCTCATCCTCTCCTCCAACCATCTCACTCCCTCACCCTCTCCTCCAACCATCTCGCTCCCTCACCCTCTCCACCAACCATCTCGCTCCCTCACCCTCTCCTCCAACCATCTCGCTCCCTCACCCTCCCCTCCAACCATCTCGCTCCCTCACCCTCTCCCCTCCAACCATCTCGCTCCCTCACCAGCTCCTCTCCAACCATCTCGCTCCCTCACCCTCTCCCCCCCAACCATCTCGCTCCCTCACCCTCTCCCCTCCAACCATCTCGCTCCCTCACCCTCTCCCCTCCAACCATCTCGCTCCCTCACCCTCTCCCCTCCAACCATCTCGCTCCCTCACCCTCTCCCCTCCAACCATCTCGCTCCCTCACTCTCTCCCCTCCAACCATCTCGATCCCTCACCCTCTCCCCTCCAACCATCTCGCTCCCTCACCCTCTCCCCTCCAACCATCTCGCTCCCTCATCCTCTCCTCCAACCATCTCGCTCCCTCACCCTCTCCTCCAACCATCTCGCTCCCTCACCCTCTCCACCAACCATCTCGCTCCCTCACCCTCTCCTCCAACCATCTTGCTCCCTCACCCTCCCCTCCAACCATCTCGCACCCTCACCCTCTCCCCTCCAACCATCTCGCCCCCTCACCCTCTCTCCTCCAACCATCTCGCCCCCTCACCCTCCCCTCCAACCATCTCTCTCCCTCACCCTCTCCCCTCCAACCATCTCTCTCCCTCACCCTCTCCCCTCCAACCATCTCGCTCCCTCACCCTCTCCCCTCCAACCAAACCTCACCCTCACACTCACCCCTCCAACCATCTCGCTCCCTCACCCCTGGTGTCCTGCACCGTGGGGCCTCGGCCCTTCCCCTGGTGTCCTGCACCGTGGGGCCTCGGCCCTTCCCCGGGAGTCCTGCACCGTGGGGCCTCGGCCCTTCCCCTGGTGTCCTGCACCGTGGGGCCTCGTACCTTCCTGCAGGTTTCCCAGATCTAAGTGTAGTGATGAACACGTGCCTCTAGAGGGGAGTGTTGTCTTGCTCCTGATTCTCCACTCGAGAACAGAACATGGAGCAGACACCGACGAACCTGAGTCAGAAGGTCGTGGGTTAGAGCCCCATAATCCCGGCCTGCTCTGTCGGAGGGGCAGTACTGAGGGGGCGCCGCACTGTCGGAGGGGCAGTACTGAGGGAGAACCGCACTGTCGGAGGGGCAGTACTGAGGGAGCGCCGCACTGTCGGAGGGGCAGTACTGAGGGAGCACCGCACTGTCGGAGGGTCAGTACTGAGGGAGCGCCGCACTATCGGAGGGGCAGTACTGAGGGAGCGCCGCACTGTCGGAGGGGGCAGTACTGAGGGAGTGCTGCACTGTCGGAGGGGCAGTACAGAGGGAGCGCCGCGCTGTCGGAGGGTCAGTACTGAGGGAGCTCCGCACTGTCGGAGGGTCAGTACTGAGGGAGTGCCGCACTGTCGGAGGGTCAGTACTGAGGGAGCGCTGCACTGTCGGAGGGGCAGTACTGAGGGAGCGCCGCACTGTCGGAGGGGCCGTACTGAGGGATTCCTGCACTGTCGGATGAGTAGTACTGAGGGAGCACCGCACTGTGGGAGGGGCGGTACTGAGGGAGTGCCGCACTGTCGGAGGGGCAGTACTGAGGGAGCGCTGCACTGTCGGAGGGGCAGTACTGAGGGAGCACCTCACTGTGGGAGGGGCGGTAATGAGGGAGCGCCGCACTGTCGGAGGGGCCGTACTGAGGGAGCGCCGCACTGTCGGAGGGGCTGTACTGAGGAAGCGCCGCACTGTCGGAGGGGCAGTACGGAGGGAGTATTAACCCAGGGGCATTGCGGGATTATCCTGTGCCATCGCCTGCATACAAAATGGCCGCCATGTGTGAAAATGGTGGCTGGCGCATCAAAGGAAAATTTTAGCGGGGAACATTCCGGAGACCGGAGAGAGAAGATGCTGGAAAGAAGATCTCACCATAACGGAACAATCCTCCGAGCCACTGGCAATGATATGGTCATTGTGAGGACACCACTCGATGTCAAGGACCACAGCCGTGTGACCACACACCAAGGGTTGGGCAATGTCGATCCGTCCGCACTAAAACACAGAGAGACACAAACGGGTTAGATACAGAGTAAAGCTCCCTCTACACTGTCACATCAAACACTCCCAGGGCAGGTACAGCATGGGTTAGATACAGAGTAAAGCTCCCTCTACACTGTCCCATCAAACACTCCCAGGGCAGGTACAGCACGGGTTAGATACAGAGTAAAGCTCCCTCTACACTGTCCCATCAAACACTCCCAGGGCAGGTACAGCATGGGTTAGATACAGAGTAAAGCTCCCTCTACACTGTCCCATCAAACACTCCCAGGGCAGGTACAGCACGGGTTAGATACAGAGTAAAGCTCCCTCTACACTGTCCCATCAAACACTCCCAGGGCAGGTACAGCACGGGTTAGATACAGAGTAAAGCTCCCTCTACACTGTCCCATCAAACACTCCCAGGGCAGGTACAGCATGGGTTAGATACAGGGTAAAGCTTCCTCTACACTGTCCCATCAAACACTCCCAGGGCAGGTACAGCACGGGTTAGATACAGAGTAAAGCTTCCTCTACACTGTCCCATCAAACACTCCCAGGGCAGGTACACCACGGGTTAGATACAGAGTAAAGCACCCTCTACATTGTCCCATCAAACACTCCCAGGGCAGGTACAGCACGGGTTAGATACAGAGTAAACACGGTGGCATAGTGGTTAGCACTGGTGCCTCACAGCGCCAGAGACCCGGGTTCGAATCTGACCTCGGGTGACTGTCTGTGTGGAGTTTGCACATTCTCCCCGTGTCTGCGTGGGTTTCCTCCGGGTGCTCCGGTTTCCTCCCACAGTCCAAAAATGTGTGGGTTAGGTTGATTTGGCTATGATAAATTGACCCTTAGTGTTAGGGGGGATTAAATATGTGGGGTTATGGGGATAGGATGGGATATGTTAGGGGGAATTAAATACGTGGGGTTACGGGGGTAGGGTGGGATATGTGTACTGTGGGGATTAAAGCAGGGACAGGGTACTGGATTTGGATGATCAGCCATGATCGTATTGAATGGCGGAGCAGGCTCGACGGGCCGAATGGCCTACTCCTGCTCCTAGATTCTATGTTTCTATGTTTCTATGTTTCTACACTGTCTCTTCAAACACTCCCAGGGCAGGTACAGCACGGGGTTAGATACAGAGTAAAGCTCCCTCTACATTGTCACATCAAACACTCCCAGGGCAGGTACAGCATGGGTTAGATACAGAGTAAAGCTCCCTCTACACTGTCCCATCAAACACTCCCAGGGCAGGTACAGCACGGGGTTAGATACAGAGTAAAGCTCCCTCTACACTGTCCCATCAAACACTCCCAGGGCAGGTACAGCACGGGTTAGATACAGAGTAAAGCTCCCTCTACATTGTCCCATCAAACACTCCCAGGACAGGTACAGCACGGGTTAGATACAGAGTAAAGCTCCCTCTACACTGTCCCATCAAACACTCCCAGGGCAGGTACAGCACAGGTTAGATACAGAGTAAAGCTCCCTCTACACTGTCCCCATCAAACACTCCCAGGGCAGGTACAGCATGGGTTGGATACAGAGTAAAGCTCCCTCTACACTGTCCCATCAAACACTCCCAGGGCAGGTACAGCACGGGGTTAGATACAGAGTAAAGCTCCCTCTACACTGTCTCCGTCAAACACTCCCAGGGCAGGTACAGCATGGGTTAGATATGGAGTAAAGCTCCCTCTACACTGTCCCATCAAACACTCCCTGGACAGGTACAGCACAGGGTTAGATAGAGAGTAAAGCTCCCTCTACACTGTCCCATCAAACACTCCCCGGGCAGGTACAGCACGGGTTAGAAACAGAGTAAAGCTCCCTCTACACTGTCCAATTTAACACTCCCAGGGCAGGTACAACATGGGTTAGATACAGAGTAAAGCTCCCTTTACACTGTCTCATCAAACACTCCCAGGACAGGTACTGCACGGGGTTAGAGACAGTGTAAAGCTCCCTCTACACTGTCCCATCAAACACTCCCAGGACAAGTACAGCACGGGTTAGATACAAAGTAAAGCTCCCTCTACACTGTCTGAAACACTCCCAGGGCAGGTACAGCACGGGTTAGATACAGAGTAAAGCTCCCTCTACACTGTCCCCCATCAAACACTCCCAGGGCAGGTACAGCACGGGTTAGATACAGAGTAAAGCTCCCACTACACTGTCCCATCAAACACTCCCAGGGCAGGTACAGCATGGGTTAGATACACAGTAAAGCTCCCTCTACACTGTCCCATCAAACACTCCCAGGGCAGGTACAGCACGGGTTAGATACAGAGTAAAGCTCCGTCTACACTGTCCCATCAAACACTCCCAGGGCAGGTACAGCACGGGTTAGCTACAGAGTAAAGCTCCCTCTACACTGTCCCATCAAACACTCCCAGGGCAGGTACAGCACGGGCTAGATACAGAGTAAAGCTCCCTCTACACTGTCCCATCAAACACTCCCAGGGCAGGTACAGCACGGGATAGATACAGAGTAAAGCTCCCTCTACACTGTCCCATCAAACACTCCCAGGGCAGGTACAGCACAGGTTAGATACAGAGTAAAGCTCCCCCTACACTGTCCCATCAAACACTCCCAGGGCAGGTACAGCACGGGATAGATACAGAGTAAACTCCCTCTACACTGTCCTCATCAAACACTCCCAGGGCAGGTACAGCACGGGCTAGATACAGAATATCTCTGTGTGGGAGCAGCACAGGGCGGGAACGAAGTCTGGGCCTTTCCTGCTCTCTGAGGGTCTTTGGCTCTGCTGCCCCGTGTCCTAACTCGCACCGAGTCCCGTTCACCCACCCCCCACTGTTGCTCGCTGACCTACACTGGCTCCCGGTCCGGCAACACCCCGATTTTAAAATTCTCCATCCTCGGCTTCAAATCCCTCCGTGGCCTCCTCCCTATCTCTGTGACCTCCTCCAGCCCCTACCACCCTCCCTATCTCTGTAACCTCCTCCAGCCCCTACCACCCTCCCTATCTCTGTAACCTCCTCCAGCCCCTACCACCCTCCCTATCTCTGTAACCTCCTCTAGCCCCTACAACCCTCCCTATCTCTGTAACCTCCTCCAGTCCCTACCACCCTCCCTATCTCTGTGACCTCCTCCAGCCCCTACCACCCTCCCTATCTCTGTAACCTCCTCCAGCCCCTACCACCCTCCCTATCTCTGTAAACTCCTCCAGGCCCTACCACCCTCCCTATCTCTGTAACCTCCTCCAGCCCCTACCACCCTCCCTATCTCTGTAACCTCCTCCAGCCCCTACAACCCTCCCTATCTCTGTAACCTCCTCCAGCCCCTACCACCCTCCCTATCTCTGTAACCTCCTCCAGCCCTACAACCCTCCCTATCTCTGTAACCTCCTCCAGCCCCTACCACCCTCCCTATCTCTGTAACCTCCTCCAGCCCCCTACAACCCTCCCTATCTCTGTAACCTCCTCCAGCCCCTACAACCCTCCCTATCTCTGTAACCTCCTCCAGACCCTACAACCCTCCCTATCTCTGTAACCTCCTCCAGACCCTACAACCCTCCCTATCTCTGTAACCTCCCCCAGCCCCTACCACCCTCCCTATCTCTGTAACCTCCCCCAGCCCCTACCACCCTCCCTATCTCTGTAACCTCCCCCAGCCCCTACCACCCTCCCTATCTCTGTAACCTCCCCCAGCCCCTACCACCCTCCCTATCTCTGTAACCTCCTCCAGCCCCTACCACCCTCCCTATCTCTGTAACCTCCTCCAGCCCCTACCACCCTCCCTATCTCTGTAACCTCCTCCAGCCCCCTACAACCCTCCCTATCTCTGTAACCTCCTCCAGCCCCTACAACCCTCCTATCTCTGTAACCTCCTCCAGCCCCTACAACCCTCCCTATCTCTGTAACCTCCCCCAGCCCCTACCACCCTCCCTATCTCTGTAACCTCCTCCAGCCCCTACAACCCTCCCTATCTCTGTAACCTCCACCAGCCCCTACAACCCTCCCTATCTGTGTAATCTCCTCCAGCCCTACAACCCTCCCTATCTCTGTAACCTCCTCCAGCCCCTACCACCCTCCCTATCTCTGTAACCTCCTCCAGCCCCTACCACCCTCCCTATCTCTGTAACCTCCACCAGCCCCTACAACCCTCCCTATCTCTGTAACCTCCTCCAGCCCCTACAACCCTCCCTATCTCTGTAACCTCCTCCAGCCCCTACCACCCTCCCTATCTCTGTAACCTCCTCCAGCCCTACAACCCTCCCTATCTCTGTAACCTCCTCCAGCCCCTACCACCCTCCCTATCTCTGTAATCTCCTCCAGCCCCTACAACCCTCCCTGTCTCTGTAACCTCCTCCAGCCCCTACCACCCTCCCTATCTCTGTAACCTCCTCCAGCCCCTACAACCCTCCCTATCTCTGTAACCTCCTCCAGCCCCTACCACCCTCCCTATCTCTGTAATCTCCTCCAGCCCCTACAACCCTCCATATCTCTGTAACCTCCTCCAGCCCCTACAACCCTCCCTATCTCTGTAATCTCCTCCAGCCCCTACCACCCTCCCTATCTCTGTAACCTCCTCCAGCCCCCTACAACCCTCCCTATCTCTGTAACCTCCTCCAGCCCCTACCACTCTCCGAGATCTCGGCGCTCCCCCAGTTCTGGCGTCTTGAGCATCCCCCGATTTCCATCGCTCCACCATTGGCGGCCGTGCCTTCAGCCGCCTGGGCCCCGAGCTCTGGAATTCCCTCCCTGAACCTCTCCGCCTCTCTCTCTCCTCCTTTAAGACTCTCCTTAAAACCTACCTCTTTGACCCAGCTTTGGGTCACCTGTCCCTAATATCTCCTTATGTGGCTCGGTGTCAAATTATTGTCTGATTTACGCTCCTGTGAAGCACCTTGGGACGCTTTACTACATTAAAGGCGCCATACTGTGGCAACAAGAGCAGGTCAGAGGCTGGGTATTCTGTGGCGAGTGTCTCACCTCCTGACTCCCCAAAGCCTCTCCACCTTCTACAAGGCACAAGTAAGGAGTATGATGGAATACTCTCCACTTGCCTGGATGAGTGCAGCTCCAACAACACTCAAGAAGCTCGACACCATCCAGGACAAAGCAGCCCGCTTGATTAGCACCCCATCCACCACCTTAAACATTCACTCCCTCCACCACCGGCGCACCGTGGCTGCAGTGTGTACCATCTACAAGATGCACTGCAGCAACTCGCCAAGGCTTCTTCGGCAGCACCTCCCAAACCCGCGACCTCTTCCACCTAGAAGGACAAGGGCAGCAGGCGCATGGGAACACCACCACCTCCAAGATCCACCTCCAAGTCACACACCATCCTGACTTGGAAATATATCGGCCGTTCCTTCATCGTCGCTGGGTCAAAATCCTGGAACTCCCTCCCTAACAGCGCTGTGGGAGCACCTTCACCACACGGACTGCAGCGGTTCAAGAAGGCGGCTCACCACCACCTTCTTGAGGGCAACTAGGGATGGGCAATAAATGCTGGGCCTTGCCAGCGACGCCCACATCCCAGGCACTTGTGACACAGTTACATAGAAGATAGGAGCAGGAGTAGGCCATTCAGCCCCTCGAGCCTGCTCCGCCATTCAATGCGATCATGGCTGATCATCCAAATCCAGTACCCTATCCCTGCTTTAATCCCCACAGTACACATATCCCACCCTACCCCCGTAACCCCACGTATTTAATTCCCCCTAACATATCCCATCCTATCCTCATAACCCCACATATTTAATCCCCCCCGAACACTAAGGGTCAATTTATCATAGCCAAATCAACCTAACCCGCACATTTTTGGACTGTGGGAGGAAACCGGAGCACCCGGAGGAAACCCACGCAGACACGGGGAGAATGTGCAAACTCCACACAGACAGTCACCCGAGGTCAGATTCGAACCCGGGTCCCTGGCGCTGTGAGGCAACAGTGCTAACCACTATGCCACCGTGTTGCCCCCTGGCTGATCATCCAAATTCAGTACCCTGTCCCTGCTTTCTCCCCATATCCCTTGATACCTTTAGCCTTAAGAAATATATCTAACTCATTCTTGAATATATTTAATGACTTGGCCTCAACTACCTTCTGTGGTAGAGAATTCCACAGGTTCACCACTCTCTGGGTGAAGAAATTCTTCCTCATTTCTGTCCTAAATGGCTTACCCCTTATCCTTAGATTATGACCCCTGGTTCTGGACTCTCCGACCATCGGGAACATTCTTCCTGCATCTAGTTTGTCCAGACTTGTCAGAATTTTATATGTTTCGATGAGATCCCCCCTCATTCTTCTAAACTCCAGTGAGTATAAGCCTAATCGACCCAATCTCTCCTCATACGTCATTCCTGCCATCCCAGGTATCAGCCTGGGGGGAGATTGAGTTCAAGATTTCTTTCAACTTCAATCCAAGAGCTGAAAGTAGTACGGTGTGGTGCCTTGAACGACAGGAAGCAGAGCAGTTCGCCTCTCCCTCCCCCCACCCCACACCTTCCTGTCGTGTCGACACAAATGCGGTCGAGAGTTTGCGATAATTGAGGCGGAGAATCTGGCATTACCATATAGGGCCATGCGCGAGGGCGCTCTGGGTTTTTATTCCCCCCCCCACCTCGCCAGCAGGCCGAGAAGCCTGCGGCCTAGTGGGCGTCACAGTTGAGCAGGTCGAGAGGAAGTGCGGTCAGTGCCGGGAGCAACAACCGACAAAACACACACGCAGGAAGCCAGCAGCAGCGAGCTGGGTGAAGACCGTTTCAAAATGCTCCCCAACTTCTTTCATAGTTTGTCCACCGTCCTATCTGGGCGGGAGGGGGCCATTTTGGATTTCCCACTCAACTTCCGCCCCACTCCCCCCACGACCCCCCTCGCCTGAAAGGTATTCTCCACCCCCCCATCCGCCACCTCCCCCACCCCCCACTCCCGGGTACGACTCTCCCCCGGGGCAGGGGTCCCTCACGGGCCCTTCCTGCTCGGTGTGTGTGTGTGTGAGAGAGAGAGAGAGAGATAGAGAGAGAGAGTGAATGAGTGAGAGTGTGAGAGAGAGTGTGTGAGAGTGAGTGAGTGTGTGAGAGTGTGTGTGTGTGTGAGTGTGTGTGTGTGTGAGAGTGAGTGTGTGTGTCAGATTTTGTGTGTGTGTGTGTGAGAGTGTGTGTGCGAGAGTGAGTATGTGAGTGTGTGTGAGTGTGTGTGAGAGTGAGTGTGACTGTGTGTGTGAGAGTGTGTGTGAGTGTGAGAGAGTGAGTGAGTGAGTGTGAGAGAGAGTGTGTGAGAGAGAGTGTGTGAGTGAGTGTGTGTGTGTGTGTGTGTGAGTGTGCGAGAGTGTGTGTGAGTGTGAGTGAGTGTGTGTGTGAGAGTGTGTGTGAGAGAGTGCGAGAGTGTGTGTGAGTGTGAGAGTGAGTGAGAGAGAGAGTGTGTGTGAGAGAGAGAGTGTGTGTGAGAGAGAGTGTGAGAGAGAGAGAGTGTGAGAGAGAGTGAGTGTGAGAGAGAGTGTGAGAGAGTGAGTGTGTGCGAGTGTGAGTGTGAGAGAGAGTGAGTGTGTGCGAGAGTGAGTGTGTGTGTGTGTGAGTGAGTGTGAGAGAGAGTGTGTGAGAGAGTGTGTGAGAGAGAGTGTGAGAGAGAGTGTGAGAGAGAGTGTGTGTGAGAGAGTGAGAGAGAGTGAGAGTGAGTGTGTGAGAGAGAGAGTGTGAGAGAGAGAGAGAGTGTGTGTGAGTGTGAGTGTGCGAGAGTGAGTGTGAGAGTGAGTGTGTGAGTGAGTGTGTGTGTGAGTGTGAGAGTTTGTGTGTGTGTGTGAGTGAGAGAGAGTGTGTGAGAGTGAGAGTGTGTGAGTGTGTGTGAGAGTGAGAGTGTGTGTGAGAGTGAGTGTGTGAGAGTGAGAGAGAGAGTGTGTGTGAGTGTGTGAGAGTGAGTATGAAAGTGTGAGAGAGTGTGTGAGTGAGTGTGTGTGTGAGTGTGAGAGTTTGTGTGTGTGTGTGAGTGTGAGAGAGTGTGTGAGAGTGAGAGTGTGTGAGTGTGTGTGAGAGTGAGTGAGTGTGTGAGAGTGAGTGTGTGAGAGTGAGAGAGAGAGTGTGTGTGAGTGTGTGAGAGTGAGTATGAAAGTGTGAGAGAGTGTGTGAGAGTGAGTGAGAGTGAGAGTGTGTGTGAGAGTGAGTGAGTGTGTGAGAGTGAGTGTGTGAGAGTGAGAGAGAGAGTGTGTGTGAGTGTGTGAGAGTGAGTATGAAAGTGTGAGTGAGTGTGTGAGAGTGAGTGAGTATGTGAGAGTGTGAGTGAGGCTCAGTTCCACCCCGGGTGTGAGATCAGCTCGTTCAGCACTAGGCCCGGGATGGAGCCTGACTTGGGCCTGTTCCCAAGGCCTGCCCGGCCGATTTCAACAACCGGGCCGGGCGTTTCACCAGAAACCAAATCCTCGGCTGCAAAGATTTGGTGCGAATCTTATCGGCCAGGACGCAAAGACGTCACGGTGGTCAGAAACCAGGCCTGCTCGATGCAGATAGGAAGGAGATTGAGGAAGTTGAACTTTGGCAGCCTTGCTTCCCCTCCCCCCAAGCAACCACAATGCAGAGTGTGATTCGAAGCTCCCACACTCGAGCTTCCCTCTCAGTCTGGGCCGTGTTCTCGGAGAGAAGACGGGCCACGGGGCAAAGGGTTGCTATTTTATCAGCCTCACAGCCAGTTTCAACCTCAGCCCTCAAACCGTCGATTCTGAAGGTCGTGGGTTCGCGCCCCACACACACACACACACACACTTCAGTGACTCAAGCCCCCATAATCAGGGCCGACGCTCCCCGGTTGCCAGTATAGAGGGAGTGCTGCACTGTCGGAGGGGCAGTACTGAGGGAGCGCTGCACAGTCGGAGGGGCAGTACTGAGGGAGCGCCGCACTGTCGGAGGGGCAGTACTGAGGGAGCGCCGCACTGTCGGAGGGGCAGTACTGAGGGAGTGCAGCACTGTCGGAGGGGCAGTACTGAGGGAGCGCCGCACTGTCGGAGGGGCAGTACTGAGGGAGCGCCGCACTGTCGGAGGGGCAGTACTGAGGGAGCGCCGCACTGTCGGAGGGGCAGTACTGAGGGAGCGCCGCACTGTCGGAGGGGCAGTACTGAGGGAGCGCCGCACTGTCGGAGGGGCAGTACTGAGGGAGCGCCGCACTGTCGGAGGGGCAGTACTGAGGGAGCGCCGCACTGTCGGAGGGGCAGTACTGAGGGAGAGCAGCACTGTCGGAGGGGCAGTACTGAGGGAGAGCCGCACTGTCGGAGGGGCAGTACTGAGGGAGCGCCGCACTGTCGGAGGGGCAGTACTGAGGGAGCGCCGCACTGTCGGAGGGGCAGTACTGAGGGAGCGCCGCACTGTCGGAGGGGCGGTACTGAGGGAAGGTTGTTGTTGTTGACGATGGTGACATTGAGGCGGATAAACACACACGCACACACACGAGCTTGCATTCCCCGGTTGAAGAACTGCCTTGGGCACCCCAGGGCTGACTCGAGCAGATCACAAGATCCGAGTGGTTTGATCCCAGCCCATCCCCACCCAGAACGCCGGGAAAACAAGAAGCCAATTCAGGAGCTTCGGGACTGACGACACAATCGGGCCATTGTCCAGTTCTTGGAGGCAAGGAGTCAACTCCCAGCGACGGGATCAAGAAGAAGAAGAAGAGTTTCAGGCAAAGGGGGGCGGGTGGGGAGAGTTGAGTGTTGGCATCGGGACGTCCTTTCAAGATGGAGCTTCACCTCTTGGGGTGGAAGGGGTCGGGGGGGGGTGGGGGAAAGGGAGAATGCTCCTCCTTTCTCCACTCCAGACCGTTCTCCGACACCTTGCACAAGAATATTCGATCATGGCGGGGGGTGCAGTCAGCATCAGAATCTATACCCTTTTTGTAACCTGGAGACCAGAACTGCGTACAGTGCTCCAGGTGTGGTCTAACCGGACCAGGACTGTGCACAGTGCCCCAAGTGTGGTCTAACCAGACCAGGACTGTGCACAGTGCTCCAAGTGTGGTCTAACCAGACCAGAACTGGGCACAGTGCTCCAAGTGTGGTCTAACCAGACCAGGACTGTGCACAGTGCTCCAAGTGTGGTCTAACCAGACCAGGACTGTGCACAGTGCTCCAAGTGTGGTCTAACCAGACCAGAACTGGGCACAGTGCTCCAAGTGTGGTCTAACCAGACCAGAACTGGGCACAGTGCCCCAAGTGTGGTCTAACCAGACCAGGACTGTGCACAGTGCCCCAAGTGTGGTCTAACCAGACCAGGACTGTGCACAGTGCTCCAAGTGTGGTCTAACCAGACCAGAACTGGGCACAGTGCTCCAAGTGTGGTCTAACCAGACCAGAACTGGGCACAGTGCCCCAAGTGTGGTCTAACCAGACCAGGACTGTGCACAGTGCTCCAAGTGTGGTCTAACCGGACCAGAACTGTGCACGGTGCTCCAAGTGTGGTCTAACCAGACCAGAACTGTGCACAGTGCTCCAAGTGTGGTCTAACCAGACCAGAACTGGGCACAGTGCCCCAAGTGTGGTCTAACCAGACCAGGACTGTGCACAGTGCTCCAAGTGTGGTCTAACCGGACCAGAACTGTGCACGGTGCTCCAAGTGTGGTCTAACCAGACCAGAACTGTGCACAGTGCTCCAAGTGTGGTCTAACCAGACCAGGACTGTGCACAGTGCCCCAAGTGTGGTCTAACCAGACCAGAACTGGGCACAGGACTCCAAGTGTGGTTGAACCAGACCAGAACTGTGCACAGTGCTCCATATGTGGTCTACCCAAGGTTCTATACAAGTTTAACATAACTAATATTTTTGTCTGATTACGTTCCTGTGAAGTGCTTTGGGATGTCTTACCACGTCAAAGGCGCTATATAAATGCAAGTACATGAGGGAGAAAGGAATAGAATGGTACCAGGGATGAGGGACTTCAGTCATGTGGAGAGACTGGAGAAGCTGGGGTTGTTCTCCTTAGAGCAGAGAAGGTTAAGGGGAGATTTAATCGAGGTGTTCAAAATCAGGAAGGGTTTTGATGGAGTAAATAAGGAGAAACTGTTTCCAGTGGCAGGAGGGCCGGTAACCAGAGGACACAGATTTAAGGTAATTGGCAAAAGAACCAGAGGGGGAGGTGAGGAAACATTTTTTTACACAGTGAGTTGTGGTGATCTGGAACGCGCTGCCTGAAAGGGCGGTGGAAGCAGATTCAGTAGAAACTTTCAAAAGGGAATTGGATAAATTTGCAGGGCTATGGGGGAGAAAGAGCAGGACTAATTGGAGAGCTCTTTCAAAGAGCCGGCACAGGCACGATGGGCCGAATGGCCTCCTCTTGCCCGGTGTGATTTTAAGCAGCAGTATGCAATGGAACAGGTCCCTCTGCCCAGCCCTCGAGAGTTGCTGCAGCTTGCAGTTCGCTTCCTGTTGCTCAGAGATGAGGAGATATATCTTCAGTTCACCAAACCAACGGGGCTTCCTCTTCTGCCCCTGCCAGCGCACTTCCCCTTTCTGGCCCGCTCGACAATGCCTTATATGGAGACAAGTTTCGACTCTCACAGTCACCCGGCCCCCGCCTCTCCAAACCAGTAGGTTTTACCTACCGACGCTCGCCTGGCCTGTGCCCTAACTCGCCCGTTCGCCCATCACCTTCCCCCTTCGTTGCTCGCTGACCTACATTGGCTCCCCGGACCTTCCCCCCCCTTCTCCTCCCCCTCCAAACGCTTCCAATTTAAAATTCGCATCCTCGTGTTCAAATCCTTCCGTGGCCTCCTCGCCCCCACCCCCCCCTCCCCCTGTCTCTGTAACCTCCTCCAGCCCCGACAAACCCTCAAGAGATCTCGGCGCACCTCCAATCCTGTCCTCTTGCGCATCCCTCCCGATTTCCATCGCTCCACCATTGGCGGCCGTGCTTCAGCTTGCCTGGGTCCCGAGCTCTGGAATTCCCTCCCTAAACCTCTCCGCCTCTCTCTCCTCCTTTAAGATGCTCCTTAAAACATACCAACTTGACCAAGCTTTTAGTCGCCTGTCCTAATACCTCCCTAAATGGCTCGGGGTCAAATATTCTCTGATTACTCTCCCTGACCGGACTCCCCAAAGCCTCTCCACCATCTACAAGGCACAAGTCAGGAGTGTGATGGAATACTCTCCACTTGCCTGGATGAGTGGCAGCTCCAACAACACTCAAGAAGCTCGACACCATCCAGGACAAAGCAGCCCGCTTGATTGGCACCCCATCCACCACCTTAAACATTCACTCCCTCCACCACCGGCGCACCGTGGCTGCAGTGTGTACCATCTACAAGATGCACTGTAGCAACTCGCCAAGGCTTCTTCAGGCAGCACCTCCCAAACCCGCGACCTCTTCCACACCTAGAAGGACAAGGGCAGCAGGCGCTTGGGAACAGCACCACCTCCAAGTTCCCCTCCAAGTCACACACCATCCTGACTTGGAAATATATCGCCGATCCTTCATCGTCGCTGGGTCAAAATCCTGGAACTCCCTCCCTAACAGCACTGTGGGAGCACCTTCACCACACGGACTGCAGCGGTTCAAGAAGGCAGCTCACCACCACCTTCTCGAGGGCAACTAAGGATGGGCAATAAATGCTGGCCTCGCCAGCGACGCCCACATCCCAAGAATGAAATTAAGAAAAGTACCCGATCGCCCTCTTGCTTCACCTCAATGATGCCACCAGGCCCCATGGGTGTTTGAGTCGGGACAGTGGCAACCCTGGAAGAAGTAGTCAGGATAGGTACATAGATCCCTGAAGGCAGCAGGACAGGTAGATAAGGTGGTTAAAAAGGCATATGGGATACTTGCCTTTCATTAGCCGAGGCATAGAATATAAGAGCAGGGAGGTTATGCTGGAGCTGTACAAAACGCTAGTTAGGCTACAGCTGGGATACTGTGTGCAGTTCTGGTCACCACACTATAGGAAGGATGTGATTGCTTTGGAGAGGGTGCAGAGGGGATTCACCAGGATGTTACCTGGGCTGGAGCGCTTCAGCTATAAAGAGAGACTGGACAGGCTGGGGTTGTTTTCCTTGGAGCAGAGAAGGCTGAGGGGGGACCTGATTGAGGTGTACAAAATTATGAGGGGGCATAGATAGGGTAGATAGAAAGGAACTTTTCCCCTTAGTAGAGAGGTCAATAACCAGGGGGCATAGTTTCAAGGTTAAGGAGCAGGAGGTTTAGAGGGGATTTGAGGGAAAACTTTTTCACCCAGAGGGTGGTTGGAATCTGGAACTCACTGCCTGAAAGGGTGGTCGAGGCAGGAACCCTCACAACATTCAAGAAGCATTTAGATGAGCACTTGAAACGCCATAGCATACAAGGCTACGGACCAAGTGCTGGAAAATGGGATTAGAATAGACAGGGCTTGATGGCCGGCGCGGTGCTGTATAACTCTATGACTCTATGACACCTGCTAGGACCTCGCATCAACTCCAGCCCCAGAGACAGAGCGAGGGCGAAGGCCTCCTCTCTCTGACAGAGGACTGGGTGGGGGCAGTGGGTTAGACACCGACCTTTCACCTCTCTGGGACCTGGGGTCAGCCAAATGTTTGACAGCATCAGTTTGTTCCGATGTGGGTTTTAAAAAATATATATATTCATTCACAGGATGTGGGCGTCGCTGGCAAGGCCCAGCATTTATTGCCCATCCCTAGTTGCCCTCGAGAAGGTGGTGGTGAGCTGCCTTCTTGAACCGCTGCAGTCCGTGTGGTGAGGGTGCTCCCACAGTGCTGTTAGGGAGGGAGTTCCAGGATTTTGAACCCAGCGACGATGAAGGAACGGCCGATATACTTCCAAGTCAGGATGGTGTGTGACTTGGAGGGGAACTTGGAGGTGGTGGTGTTCCCATGCGCCTGCTGCCCTTGTCCTTCTAGGTGGAAGAGGTCGCGGGTTTGGGAGGTGCTGCCGAAGAAGCCTTGGCGAGTTGCTGCAGTGCATCTTGTAGATGGTACACACTGCAGACACGGTACGCCGGTGGTGGAGGGAGTGAATGTTTAAGGTGGTGAATGGGGTGCCAATCAAGCGGGCTGCTTTGTCCTGGATGGTGTCGAGCTTCTTGAGTGTTGTTGGAGCTGCACTCATCCAGGCAAGTGGAGAGTATTCCATCACACTCCTGACTTGTGCCTTGTAGATGGTGGAGAGGCTTTGGGGGAAGTCAGGAGGTGAGACACTCTCTCTACCCGTGTAGGACGCCCCCCCCACTTATCGAACCCCCTCCCCCAGCGACAGTTCACTCTCCCCCCCCCGCCCCCCGGGTGCACGACGGGAACAGGAAAGTGCCAAGACGCACCTTGGAGAGTGGGAGGACCATGAACGCCCCTCCTCCGCTGGCCTCCACGATCATGGCCAAGAAGGTTGGATTGACGGCGCAGAAGTTGCTGTCCCAGGTGTTCTGGGAGATGCGGATGTCGTCGTAGCATTGGTCGGACTTCATGGGCTGGCCAAAGACGTGGCGGTACTTGCTCGATCGGACAACTCCCTTGCGAGACATGGCTGAAAGGCAACGAAGAGGACAAATAACAAGGGCAGGAGGTTCAAAGTTAGCTCCGACACAAGAGATGACGGTCTCCTCGCGCTGCTGAGGGGCTGTGGCCATGGGAGGATACGGTGAAGTCCATATTGGGTGGCTGTGGGAGGAGATTAAACAGGGTCGGTAGAGTCGATGATAGGGTGCCTTCCCCCCAAATCCCTCAACACCACCTACCCACCTTCTCCCCATATCCCTCAATCCCACCTACCCACCTTCCCCCTGTATCCCTCAACCCCACCTACCCACCTTCCCCCTGTATCCCTCAACCCCACCTACCCACCTTCTCCCCATATCCCTCAACCCCACCTACCCACCTTCTCCCCATATCTCTCAACCCCACCTACCCACCTTCTCCCCATATACCTCAATCCCACCTACCCACCTTCCCCCCATATCCCTCAACCCCACCTACCCACCTTCTCCTCATGTCCCTCAACCCCACCTACCCACCTTCTCCCCGTATCCCTCAACCCCACCTTCTCTCCATATCCCTCAACCCCACCTTCTCCCCATATACCTCAACACCACCTACCCACCTTCTCCCCATATCCCTCAACCCCACCTACCCACCTTCTCCCCATATCCCTCAATCCCACCTACCCACCTTCCCCCTGTATCCCTCAACCCCACCTACCCACCTTCCCCCTGTATCCCTCAACCCCACCTACCCACCTTCTCCCCATATCCCTCAACCCTACCTACCCACCTTCTCCCCATATCTCTCAACCCCACCTACCCACCTTCTCCCCATATACCTCAATCCCACCTACCCACCTTCCCCCCATATCCCTCAACCCCACCTACCCACCTTCTCCCCATGTCCCTCAACCCCACCTACCCACCTTCTCCCCGTATCCCTCAACCCCACCTTCTCCCCATATCCCTCAACCCCACCATCTCCCCATATACCTCAACACCACCTACCCACCTTCTCCCCATATCCCTCAACCCCACCTACCCACCTTCTCCCCGTATCCCTCAACCGCACCTTCTCCCCATATCCCTCAACCCCACCTTCTCCCCATATACCTCAACACCACCTACCCACCTTCTCCCCATATCCCTCAACCCACCTACCCACCTTCTCCCCATATCCCTCAATCCCACCTACCCACCTTCTCCCCGTATCCATCAATCCCACCTACCCACCTTCTCTCCATATCCCTCAACCCCACCTACCCACCTTCTCCCCATATCCCTCAAACCCACCTACCCACCTTCTCCCCATATCCCTCAAACCCACCTACCCACCTTCTCCCCATATCCCTCAATCCCACCTACCAACCTTTTCCCCGTATCCCTCGACCCCACCTACCCACCTTCCCCCCATATCCCTCAACCCCACCTACCCACCTTCTCCCCATATCCCTCAAACCCACCTTCTCCCCATATCCCTCAACCCCACCTACCCACCTTCTCCCCATATCCCTCAAACCCACCTTCTCCCCATATCCCTCAACCCCACCTACCCACCGTCTCCCCTGGGGAACAGTGTTCCCCCCACAATCTGGGAATCTTTGAGGACAGCTCTACAAGCTCGCTTCCTGTCCTCTCTCGGTGGCCTGGGTTGTATTGACAGCCCCACGATCAACGCTCTCTCTCTCTCTCTCTCTCATTCTCCTTCTTGGGACTAGGTGCCAGAGGAACAATGTTAAATACCCCCAATGTCAAAGCTTCAGCTGCCCTTGATCTACAGTCTTGCATAGTGATGGGTCCCTGATGGACACACTCTCTCTGACATACACCCCACCCCTCCCCTCTCTTACTGGAACACCAGATGTTGACCCAGAGTTTGCGTGTTGAGCAAGGTGTAGCTTTACCGGAAGGCAATTCAGATCAGAGGCGTCGCAGAATCGGAAACTCGACATTTCGAGTTTTGCAAGAGAGTGAAAATTGTGGCTTAATGGTTTCCTGTCTGTTCATCTCTCTCACTCTGTTTCGGTGTCCTGTGTCTCTATCTCTCGCTCTCTCTCTCTCGCTCTCTCGAATTCAGGGTGAGGGGGTTGGGTCCATTGGGATTCTGTACTGTGGGAGTGAATGGGAAAATGGGAACAGGAGGAGGCCATTCAGCCCCTCGAGCCTGTTCCGCCATTCAATCAGATCGTGGCTGATCTGTATCTTAACTCCCTCGACCCGCCTTGGTTTCGTGACCCTTAATACCCTTGCCTAACAAAAATCTATCAATCTCAATTTTGACATTTTCAATTGACCCCCCCCCCAGCCGCGACAACCTTTTGGGGGAGAGAGTTCCAGATTTCCACTAAGCCTTTGTGTGAAGAAGTGCTTCCTGACATCACCCCTGAACGGCCTGGCTCTAATTTTAAGGTTCTGCACCCCCCGCCCCTTGTTCTGGACTCCCCCCACCAGAGGAAATAGTTTCTCTCGATCTACCCTCTCCAATCCTTTGTAATCCAGCCCGCTTGAGACAAAGGCCAACATTCCATTCGCCTTTTTAAATTATTTTTTGTACCTTGTTCACTGGCTTTTAGTGATTTCTGTACATGGACCCCATAATCTCTCTGCTCCCCCACAGTCCCCAGCTCCTCGCCATTCAGAGAATACCTTGGTGAGACCACACCTGGAGTACTGTGTACAATTTTGGTCTCCTTACCTAAGGAAGGATCTACTTGCCATAGAGGGAGTGCAACGAAGGTTCCCCAGATTGATTCCTGGGATGGCAGGACTGTCGTATGAGAAGAGATTGAGTAAACTAGGCCTGTATTCTCTCGAATTCAGAAGAATGAGAGGGGATCTCGTTGAAGCATGCAAGATTATTACAGGGCTTGATCGGGCGGATGCTGGGAGAATGTTTCCCTTGGCTGGGGAGTCTAGAACCAGGGGTCACAGCCTCAGGATAAAGGGTAGGCCCTTTCAGGACTGAGATGAGAGGAAATTTCTTCACACAGAGGGTGGTGAATCTCTGGAATTCTCTACCCCAGAGGGCTGTGGAGGCTCAGTCATTGGGTATATTCAAAACAGAAGTCGATAGATTTCTGACTAGTAAGGGCATCAAGGGATATGGCGATAGGGCCAGTGAATGGAGTTGAGGCAGAAGATCAGCCATGATCTCATTGAATGGCAGAGTAGGCTCGAAGGGCCGAATGGCCTCTGCTCCTATTTCTTATGTTCATATGTTTCTAATACCCTGATCTATCTTTCTCGGGTCCGAAGTGGTTGACCTCACACTTTCCCCACGTTGACCTCCATCTGCCACAGTTTTGCCCGCTCGCTTAATCTGTCGACGTCCCCTCGCAACTTCCTGCTCCCATCTACACTACTTACTGCCACCTAACTTGGTGTCGTCAGCAAACTATTCCTTCATTCAAGTCATTGATAAATATAGTGAAAAGCTGAGGCCCCAGTGCAGATCCCAGGGGGACACCACTAGTCACCTCCTGCCAATTGGAGTACAGACCCATTATCCCGACTCGTAGTCTCCAAACCAATTCCCTGCCCACCTCAATGGGTTGCCTCCCATTCTACACGCTCTCGGTTTCTGTTAACAGTCTCTTATGTGGAACCTTATTGAATGCCTTCTGGAAGGGGCTGGGTCCATTGGGATTCTGTACAATGGGAGTGAAAGGAAGGGGTTTGGTCCATTGGGATTGAGTACAATGGGATTGAATGGGAAGGCGTTGGGTCCCTTGAGATTCTGTACAATGGGAGTGAATGGGAAGGGGTTGGGTCATTGGGATTGTGTACAGTGGGAGTGAATGGGAAGGGGTTGGGTCTATTGGGATTGTGTACAGTGGGAGTGAATGGGAAGGGGTCGGATCCATTGGGATTGTGTACAATGGGAGTGAATGGGAAGGGGTTGGGTCCATTGGGATTGTGTACAGTGGGAGTGAATGGGAAGGGGTTGGGTCCATTGGGACTGTGTACAATGTGAGTGAATGGGAAGGGGTTGGGTCCATTGGGATTGTGTACAATGGGAGTGAATGGGAAGGGTTTGGATCCATTGGGATTGTGTACAGTGGGAGTGAATGGGAAGGGGTTGGGTCCATTGGGATTGTGTACAATGGGAGTGAATGGGAAGGGGTTTGGGTCCATTGGGATTGTGTACAGTGGGAGTGAATGGGAAAGGGTTGGGTCCATTGGGATTGTGTACAATGGGAGTGAATGGGAAGGGGTTGGGTCCATTGGGATTGTGTACAATGGGAGTGAATGGGAAGGGGTCGGCTCCATTGGGATTTTGTACAGTGGGAGTGAATGGGAAGGGGTTGGGTCCATTGGGATTGTGTACAGTGGGAGTGAAAGGAAGGGGTTGGGTCCATTGGGATTGTGTACAGTGGGAGTGAAAGGAAGGGGTTTGGGTTCATTGGGATTGTGTACAGTGGGAGTGAATGGGAAGGGGTTTGGGTTCATTGGGATTGTGTACAATGGGAGTGAATGGGAAGGGGTTGGGTCCATTGGGATTGTGTACAATGGGAGTGAATGGGAAGGGGTTGGGTCCATTGGGATTTTGTACAGTGGGAGTGAATGGGAAGGGGTTGGGTCCATTGGGATTGTGTACAATGGGAGTGAATGGGAAGGGGTTGGGTCCATTGGGATTGTGTACAATGGGAGTGAATGGGAAGGGGTTGGGTCCATTGGGATTTTGTACAGTGGGAGTGAATGGGAAGGGGTTGGGTTCATTGGGATTGTGTACAATGGGAGTGAATGGGAAGGGGTTGGGTTCATTGGGATTGTGTACAATGGGAGTGAATGGGAAGAGGTTGGGTCCATTGGGATTGTGTACAATGGGAGTGAATGGGAAGGGGTTGGGTCCATTGGGATTTTGTACAGTGGGAGTGAATGGGAAGGGGTTGGGTCCATTGGGATTGTGTACAGTGGGAGTGAAAGGAAGGGGTTTGGGTTCATTGGGATTGTGTACAGTGGGAGTGAATGGGAAGGGGTTTGGGTTCATTGGGATTGTGTACAATGGGAGTGAATGGGAAGGGGTTGGGTCCATTGGGATTGTGTACAATGGGAGTGAATGGAAGGGGTTTGGTCCATTGGGATTGTGTACAGTGGGAGTGAATGGAAGGGGTTTGGTCCAATGGGATTGTGTACAGTGGGAATGAATGGGAAGGGGTTTGTTTCATTGGGATTGTGTTCAGTGGGAGTGAATGGGAAGGTGTTTGGGTCCATTGGGATTGTGTACAGTGGGAGTTGATGGGAATGGGTTTAACCTATGCTCAGTTAAGTGGCTCAGGTTCCATGGTGCGGGACAGGGGGATTTGAAGCTAAGCTGGGACAAGAGTGGAAGGTTCAGAGGAGAACTTGACAGAGTAAGAGAGAAGTGGGAGAGAGAGAGAGAGAGAGAGATAGAGAGGACAGGTAGGGATGGAGAGTGAGGGAGAAGGGAGAGGATAGGCTGGAGAGAGAGAGAGAGGCAGTTGGGAGAAGCTGAGATGGAGAGAGGGAGAGTGTGAAATGGGAGAGGTTGGGATGGAGAGAGAAAGAGAGAGAGAGGGGGACAGGTAGAGATGGAGAGAGAGAGAGAGAGAGACAGGAGAGGTTGAGATGGAGGGAGAGAGAAGGGAGAGGTTAGAATGAAGAGAGAGGGAGAGTTGGGAGAGGTTGAGATGGAGAGAGAGAAGGAGAGTGTTGGGAGAAGTTGAAAGGGAGAGTGTGAAATGGGAGAGGTTGGGATGGAGAGAGAGAGGGGGGGGACTGGTAGAGATGGAGAGAGAGAGCGAGACGGGAGAGGTTGAGATGGAGAGAGAGAGAGAAGGGAGAGGTTAGGATGGAGAAAGAGGGAGAGTTGGGAGAGGTTGAGATGGAGAGAGAGAAGGAGAGTGTTGGGAGAAGTTGAGAGGGAGAGTGTGAAATGGGAGAGGTTGGGATGGAGAGAGAGAGGGGGGGACTGGTAGAGATGGAGAGAGAGAGCGAGACGGGAGAGGTTGAGATGGAGAGAGAGAGAGAAGGGAGAGGTTAGGATGGAGAAAGAGGGAGAGTTGGGAGAGGTTGAGATGGAGAGAGAGAAGGAGAGTGTTGGGAGAAGTTGAGAGGGAGAGTGTGAAATGGGAGAGGTTGGGATGGAGAGAGAGAGGGGGGGACTGGTAGAGATGGAGAGAGAGAGCGAGACGGGAGAGGTTGAGATGGAGAGAGAGAGAGAAGGGAGAGGTTAGGATGGAGAAAGAGGGAGAGTTGGGAGAGGTTGAGATGAAGAGAGAGAGAAGGGAGAGTTTAGGCTAGAGAGAGAGAGAGGGAGAGTTGGGAGAAGTTGAGAGGGAGAGTGTGAAATGGGAGAGGTTGGGATGGAGAGAGAGAGAGAGAGAGACAGATGGGAGAGGTTGTCATGGAGAGAGATGGAGAGTTTGAAATGGAGAGAGAGAGAGAAGGGAGAGGTTAGGATGGAGAAAGAGGGAGAGTTGGGAGAGGTTGAGATGGAGAGAGAGAAGGAGAGTGTTGGGAGAAGTTGAGAGGGAGAGTGTGAAATGGGAGAGGTTGGGATGGAGAGAGAGAGGGGGGTCTGGTAGAGATGGAGAGAGAGAGCGAGACGGGAGAGGTTGAGATGGAGAGAGAGAGAGAAGGGAGAGGTTAGGATGGAGAAAGAGGGAGAGTTGGGAGAGGTTGAGATGAAGAGAGAGAGAAGGAAGAGTTTAGGCTAGAGAGAGAGAGAGGGAGAGTTGGGAGAAGTTGAGATGGAGAGAGGGAGAGTGTGAAATGGGAGAGGTTGGGATGGAGAGAGAGAGAGAGAGACAGATGGGAGAGGTTGTCATGGAGAGAGATGGAGAGGTTGAAATGGAGAGAGAAAGAGAGAGAGAAATGGGAGAGGTTGGAATGGAGAGAGAGAAAGAGAGACAGGAATGGTTGAGAGGGAGAGAGAGAGAGAGATTGGGATGGAGAGAGTGAGATGGGAGAGGTTGGAATGGAGAGAGAGAGAGATGGGAACGGTTGATAGGGAGAGAGAGGTTGGGATGGAGAGAGAGAGAGAGAGAGATGGGAGTGGTTGAGAGGGAGAGAGAGAGGTTGGGATGGAGAGAGAGAGAGAGAGAGAGA
>JASTWF010002326.1:0-30779 GCA_030390025.1 Squalus acanthias
CCCCCCCTCTCCCCCTCCGACAAAGAGAAAGCAGTCGCCAGACCACAAAGAGAAAGATGCCCGGGAAATATTTTCACAGAAGCCACTTGATGCCGGACGCTCTTCTCTGACATGTGCCTGTGATCTTGCCAGAGTTCGCACAGAGGCTCTGTTCATCCTGTGCCAGCGGCTGCAAGCTTACTTCCAATATCCAGAGATATTTGACAATCAGAGGCAGAACTTCTATTTTTCTCTGATAATGTTTGTGAAAGTCAGTGACAGCCTCAGTGTCTGCGGGCCCGAGCCTGTGTACGGCCGGGGGTGGGAGGGAGGGAGGGGTTTGTTGGTAGACCAGGATCACAGAGCCATGGAAGGAAGGAAGAAAGAAATTTATATCGTGCCTTTCACAACCTCGCAAAATATTTTACAGCCAGTGAAGTACTTTTTGAAGTGTAGTCGCTGTTGTAATGTAGGAAACGCGGCAGCCAATTTGCACACAGCAAGCTCCCACAAACAGCAATGTGATAATGACCAGATCATCTGTTTTAGTGACGTTGGTTGAGGGATAAATATTGGCTTCAGGACACCGGGGAGAACTCCCCCCTGCTCTTCTTCCAATAGTGGCCATGGGATCTTTTACATCCACCTGAGGGGGCAGACGGGGCCTCGGTTTAACGTCACATCCGAAAGACGGCACCTCCGACAGTGCAGCACTCCCTCAGCACTGCGCTGGGAGTGTCAGTCCTAGATTATGTGCTCGAGTCTCTGGAGTGGGATTTGAACCCACAACCTTCTGACTCAGAGACGAGGGCCACAGCTGACACCTTGGTTATTTCTCCAATCTGGTTTGCAACAAACAATCTTGCCTTTCTCATCTGGCAGAAACCAGATCAGGGATTAGATGTGCGGGTTGTCTGACGACGAGCTCCCGTCCTATAAACATGTTACCTCCTCCTCCTCATTTCCTTCTGTTGACTCGCTGCTGCTTCTGCATAGCCCCCTTAACCCTCTCCCTGCTAAGAGGACTATCCGGCTCTCAAACTGTGTGGCTCTCTCCGCAGTGCCGCAAGAGGAGTCGGTGGAACGAACGAGGGAAAATTGGTGAGACCAGTGTTGAAAACTCCAGCGGTCTGCACATTACACAATCAAACCGCACAGAACTCCCGTGACAAATACTCCAAAATGATACAAGGCCTTGAACTATCCCACGGAAATTACAACAGGGAAACATACTGTTCGCTGCAACTTGTTGGTTTTTGTCCTTCATGCATTGTCCTAATCCCATGTGGCCACTCTCTTCCCCCAAATCCCTTTATTCCCCACTCCTTCAATCACTAATAAATCCAACAGGGAATTCTGGAGAAACTTCTTTACCCAGAGAGTGGTGGAACTCGCTACCACACAAAAGAAACTTGCATTTCTATAGCGCCTTTCACGACCACCGGATGTCCCAAACCGCTTTACAGCCAATGAAGTACTTTTTGAAGTGTAGTCGCTGTTGTAATGTAGGAAACGCGGCTGCCAATTTGCGCACAGCAAGCTCCCACAAACAGCAATGTGATAATGACCAGGTCATCTGTTTTAATGATGTTGGGTGAGGGATAAATATTGGCCCCAGGACACCGGGGAGAACTCCCCCTGCTCTTCTTCGAAATAGTGGCCGTTGGATCTTTTACGTCCACCTGACAGGGCAGACGGGGCCTCGGTTTAACATCTCATCCGAAAGACGGCACCTCCGACAGTGCGGCATTCCCTCAGCACTGCACTGGGAGCGTCAGCCTAGATTTTTGTGCTCAAGTCTCTGGAGTGGGACTTGAACCCACAACCTTCTGACTCAGAGGTGAGAGTGCTACCCACCGAGCCATGGATGCATTTAAGGGGAAGTTAGATAATCACATGAGGGAGAAAGGAATAGAAGGTTATGCTGATAGGGTGAGATGAAGAGGGGTGGGAGGAGGCTTGTGTGGAGCATAAACACCGACACGGACCAGTTGGGCCGAATGGCCTGTTTCCGAGCTATAAATACTATGTAATATCTGACCTATTCTTAATTGTTAGCACAAGCTCTACTTTAATCACTAACTCCAGTATTGAAATCCTCAGCCTCTCAGCCCTCTGTGTAAAACGGTTTCTCCCCCCCCACCCCCCGCCCCCCCCCCCCCCCCCCGTCCTAAATCTCTTACATCTAATCTGATATCTATATCCTTCCGATCTGGACCCCTCAATCATTGGAAACAGTCTCGGCCCCGATTTTAACTCCGGGTGGATTCCCCGCTCAGGCCTGAGTTAAAATCACAGTCGGGGGGTCTCAATGATGTCGTAGGGCTGCTACATGCCTTTGTAAAGAAGGACCCTGCTGACTCCGGGCGCCTGTCCTTACCGCCCGCTTGGGAGAGCAGGTTAAAATTGCAGACGTTGCGATCATGGCGGTTTTCGGACAGGTAAGAGCCAGGGCGATTTTAACTGCCCGCCCGCCAGGTTCCTGTTGAGCGAGCAGGGTTAAAATCGCCCCCTCTGTCCCATTCCTTCATAATTTTAAAGAAATCTGTCAAACCACCTCTTAATCTCCTCTGTTCTAATGCAAAGCTCAGGCTGATAAGTAGCAGGTAACATTCGCGCCACACAAGTGCCAGGCAATGCCCATCTCCAACAAGCGAGAGTCTAACCACCTCCCCTTGACATTCAATGGCATTACCATAACCGAATCCCCTACCATCAACATCCTGGGGGTCACCATTCACCAGAAACTTAACTGGACCAGCCACATAAATACTGTGGCAACAAGAGCAGGTCAGAGACTGGGTATTCTGCGGCGAGTGTCTCACCTCCTGACTCCCCAAAGCCTTTCCACCATCTACAAGGCACAAGTCAGGAGTGTGATGGAATACTCTCCACTTGCCTGGATGAGTGCAGCTCCAACAACACTCAAGAAGCTCGTCACCATCCAGGACAAAGCCGCCCGCTTGATCGGCACCCCATCCACCACCTTAAACATTCCCTCCCTCCACCACCGGCGCACCGTGGCTGCAGTGTGTACCATCTACAAGATGCACTGCAGCAACTCGCCAAGGCTTCTTCGGCAGCACCTCCCAAACCCGCGACCTCTACCACCTAGAAGGACAAGGGCAGCAGGCGCATGGGAACACCACCCCCTCCAAGTTCCCCTCCAAGTCACACATCATCCTGACTTGGAAGTATATCGGCCGTTCCTTCATCGTCGCTGGCTGGGTCAAAATCCTGGAACTCCCTCCCTAACAGCACTGTGGGAGTACCTTCACCACACGGACTGCAGCGGTTCAAGAAGGCAGCTCCCCACCACCTTCTCGAGGGGCAACTAGGGATGGGCAATAAATGCTGGGCCTTGCCAGCGACGCCACATCCCATATACGAATTTTTTTAAAAGCCCCGACTTTTCACATCTTTCTTTATATTTGTATTTCTGTACACCTGGTAGTCCTAGTGAACCTGTGCTGTACTCTCTCTACTGCCTCAACATCCTTCCCTTCGCGCAGAACCCAAAACTGCGCCCCGTGCTCCAACTGCGGCCACGCTAAGGTGTTCCACAGATTCGCACCATTACATCTCAACTTTAATATTGTAGACCTCTTGGTGGGCAGAAACTGTTTCCACTGGCAGGAGGGTCGGTAACCAGAGGACACCGATTTAAAATAATTGGCAAAAAAAGCCAGGGGGGTTGGGGGTGGGGGGGGGGAAGATGGCGAACCAAAAATTTACACGGCGAGTTGTTGTGATCTGGAACGCGCGGCCTGAAAGGGGCGGTGGAAGCAGATTCAATGGTAACTTTCAAAATAAATATTTGAAGGGGAGACATTTGCAGGGCTGCGGGGGGTGGGGTGGGGGGGCGGCAAGAGCGAGGGGGGTGGGGGGAGTGGGACCAAAGAGCCAGCACGGGGCGCGATGGTCCGAATGGCCTCTTTCTGTGCTGCGTCATTCTCTGAAATCTCAGCTTTTTTCCCCCTTCTCTTGAACTGAACCGTTTGTATTGTCGAGCGTGCTGGGGGGTTGTTTTGACTGCTGCGAGTTAAAGGCACCCCAGAGTCCTGCCTGAGCGTTATTGGAGGAGGCAGGATTCAGGAAGCAAAGTTCAGCAGCAGCGCCCCAGTGCTAATGACTTTTCATTTTGCTGCCTAGCAGGAATTAGTTAATAAGCACACACAAGTAGCACAGGCAGTCCTTGCTTTTACACCGCAGTCTATACTATTAAATAAATACTCTTTGAATACAATTCCTTACATTAAATTCATGATTCTATTTTATTTTCTTGTCCTCTGACCCCTAAGGCGTCTCCTCCTTTCTGTGTTTTCTTTCTTTTACTCTGTCCTTTTCTCTTTCTCCGAATTCTCTCTTTCTCCTGGTTTGTTTTGTTTTACTTGGCTATGATCTCCCCCCCCCCCCCACCCCCCACTCCGTGTCCCTTTCTCTTTGTCCTACTCCCTCTCACATCCTGAACCCCTTTCACAATGTGAGTGCAGTCCCTTTTCACGCGCAGACTTTGTTGGCGAGCAGCTTGGGTCAGATTAAACTGAAGACACGTGTCGAAGGAAAAAAAAACCCCGAACAGCCCTCCTTCCCATGCTGAAAATCAACACACAGCCTGCGGGGCACCAGGGAGAGAGAGAGAGAGAGAGGAGAGAGAAACAGAAACACAGAGAAAGAGAGAGAGAGAGAGAGAGAGACACAGGGAGAGAGACAGAGAGAGAGACAGAGAGAGAGAGAGGGAGAGAGAAATACAGAGAAAGAGAGAGAGAGACAGAGAGAAACACAGGGAGAGAGAGAGAGAGAGACACAGGGAGAGAGACAGAGAGAGAGACAGAGAGAAACACAGGGAGAGGGAGAGAGAGAGAGAGACAGAGAGAAACACAGGGAGAGAGAGAGAGAGAGAAAGAGAGAAATACAGGGAGAGGGAGAGAGAAATAGAGAAAGAGAGAGAGAGAGAAACAGAGAGAGGGAGACAGAGAGAAACACAGGGAGAGGGAGAGAGAGAGAAAGAGAGAGAAACACGGAGAGAAAAATAGAGAAAGAGAAAAACAGAGTGAAAAAAAGAGAGAAACACAGAGAGAGAGTGAAAGAAAAGCAGAAAAACAAAGAAATAGAGAGAGAGAACTACACACAAAAGAAAATAAACAGAAGGAAGGCAGAGAGGGAGAGCAAGACACAGGGAAAAACAGACAAGGAGAGAGAGACAAAGAAAGGGAGAGAGTGAAAAATATAGACAGACAGAAAGAGACACACATGCAAGGAGATACAACGTCAGAAGGGGGCAGAGAGAGTCAAAAGTACAGAAAGAGAGAGAGAGGTTTACTCTCCATACACTTAATGAGGTTTAAGTCCCACTTTTCCTGGTTATAATGACATTCCTAGGCTGGGTGAATCGTTCCTTCAAGGGCAGCCTGGTCCTTCTGGTCATTTCTGTTGAAATGCTGGCAGTCGCTGCTCACCCTCAGTGCCTGGATTTCAAGCCCCCGTTCCAGCCCTCCGAGCCCCTGTCGTTCTGCTCGATGTACTCTTCCTTCGGATGCTGTGACGCTCACAAGGACTCTGTCATTGCTCGCAAGTACCAGCACATACTCGGCTACTTCCATTCCTCGGGGATCTCTGTCTGTGCAAAGTACATCCACGAACTCCTGTGTCAGGTGAGGTGCCTTTAAATAACACTGGGGCGGTGGTCTGATTCAGGATTTGGCATTCGGAGTTTGGGATTGGAGTTTCTGATCGGGGGAATTAGGATTTGGGGGAAATTTTGAGTGTGAATTTTGGATTAGATTTGTGATTTCTGATTGGGCTATGATTGGGATTGTGTGGGGGGGGGTTCTGATTAGGGTTTATTTTAGGGTTTCTGTTTGGGGGAAATTGGTCTGAGGGATTTCTGATTGGGATTTGCAATTGTCAGTTTCTGATTGTGAATTTTGGATTGGGATTCAGATTGGGATGGTGATTGGGATTGGGGATTTGGGATTTTAGATTGGGATTGGGATTTTAGATTGGGATTGGGGATTTGGGATTTTAGATTGGGATTGGGGATTTCGGATTGGGGATTGGGATTGAGGATTGGGATTGGGGATTTCGGGTTGGGATTGGGGATTTCGGGTCGGGATTGGGGATTTTAGATTGGGATTGGGGATTTCGGATTGGGGATTGGGATTGGGGATTTCGGGTCGGGATTGGGATTGGGGATTTGGGATTGGGGATTGGGATTGGGGATTTTAGATTGGGATTGGGGATTTGGGATTGGGGATTGGGATTGGGGATTTTAGATTGGGATTGGGGATTTGGGATTGGGGATTGGGGATTTCGGGTCGGGATTGGGGATTTGGGATTGGGGATTGGGATTGGGGATTTCGGGTCGGGATTGGGATTTGGGATTGGGGATTGGGATTGGGGATTTCGGGTCGGGATTGGGGATTTGGGATTGGGGATTGGGATTGAGGATTTCGGGTCGGGATTGTGGATTTCGGATTGGGGATTGGGATTGGGGATTTTAGATTGGGATTGGGGATTTGGGATTGGGGATTGGGATTGGGGATTTCGGGTCGGGATTGGGGATTTGGGATTGGGATTGGGGATTTCGGGTCGGGATTGGGGATTTCGGGTCGGGATTGGGGATTTGGGATTGGGGATTGGAATTGGGGATTTCGGGTCGGGATTGGGGATTTCGGGTCGGGATTGGGATTGGGGATTTTGGATTGGGATTGGGATTGGGATTGGGGATTTTGGATTGGGATTGGGATTGGGGACTGGGAGTTTCTTTCCAATGCGGGTCAGTCATTGCGGCTCTTGCTGTGCTGACCTGCAATGGGCAGGGGATGAGTCTGTACTCTCACCTCTGCTTTTACTGTGTAACCTTGTTTGGCTGGGAGTGGGGTTGGTCAGGAGGCGACTGTTCATCCACTTTGAGGGGGGTGGGGGGCTTAATAGACGGTCAGCTTCTCTACGGTGTCAATTACCCCCAACATTTATCATTGCCAAGTACGGAGATGGTTGGGAGGTCAAAGAGTTAATTGTGGTGCTCCCTCTTTAATAGGGGTCCTGATGATGAGGACCCCCCCCCCCACCCATGAACACACACATTGTTTCTGCTCAATGTTTCTATCGCCCGCCCCCCCCAATTCCTGCGCTGACTCTTGCTGGCAAATAGTTCAAAGGTACTAGCTGCTCCCCTGGTGCCTTCCCCAAGTGCTCATGTTTAATACGTGAGCCTAGATGGCGAGTCAGAGGAACATCTGCCTCGGGAAAGGCATCACAAGCAATGCCCATTCTATCATCACCCGACGTACGTTCACACACTCACACTCGCTCGCGCACTTTACCCAGCAAGGGTCACGGACCAGCGATCAGAAGTGGGAACCCTGGCTGACCTTTGTCTCCCCGCACCCCCGCCCGACCTCGCGGGTGTGGAGCCCTATTTGTAGCACCTCCCACATCAGCGGACTCCGTACAGACCAGGGGCGCAACCTGGGACCTGCGGGCTTAGCTGTTCAACTTCACATCCCTAAGCCTCTCCGCCTCTCTCTCTCTCTCTTTGACCAAGCTTCATGTATCTCGATTTCAAATTTTGTTTTCTAACGCTCCTATGAAGCGCCTTGGGACCAATGCTCCCCCTAAGTTTTTTTGGGGGTGGGCGGCCCCTGTAAGGTCCATGCGCGAAATTTCACATTTGGAAAAGCAGGTGCATTGGCCGCTTAGAGGGATCGTTGCTTGGGACGCCTTATTACGTTAAAGGCGCTATATAAGTGCAAGTAGTTGTTGGTAGCAGTTCACAACAACTCTCCGCTCGGTTGGTTCGCCCCCCCCCCACGCAATGCCATGCCCACCCCCCCCCGCGCCACGCCCACACCCTCAACCTCCAACCCCCATTCCATCGCCCACCCTGCCACTGCCAACCCCAGCCCCCACCCCTCACCCTGCTCCCCCCCCCCCGCCCCGCCGCCCAACGCCCATCTCTCCACTCCCTCCAACCCTCGCCAGGGGCTCCCTTGCCACTTTCGCGCCTGGTGCTCCGCATTCCACCGCTATTTCACTTGTAACAGAGAGACTCCTGCAGACACTGACTCAGCCTTTCTCCACTTCCCCCCCCCCCCAGGCGAGCGGAAAATATCATTAGCTTTAGTCACATGCTAAAGAGGGAAGCAAAGATGCATTTTTGAGGGATTGAGGTGGGATTTTTTTTACTTAATCATTATCTGATGTTTCTAGAAATGAATCATTTTCTACCGTAGGGGGAAAAAAATTAACTCTTCAGAGTCAGTTTTGTGCAAATAAAAATGGAACAAAAATTGGGAGCATAACACAAATCAACAAACTTCTGCAATTAGTAGAGAGACTCGGTAATTGTGCAAAGTCATTATTTATTCAGCAGGGTAATGGTCTCTCACTGTGTAACTGTACAGAGTCACTGTTTATTCAGCAGGGTAAGGGTCACTCATTGTGTAACTGTACAGATGCCACTGTTTATTCAGCAGGGTAAGGGTCACTCATTGTGTAACTGTACAGATGTCACTGTTTATTCTGCAGGGTTATGGTTACTCACTGTGTAACTGTACAGAGTCACTGTTTATTCAGCAGGGTAAGGGTCACTCACTGTGTAACTGTACAGATGCCACTGTTTATTCAGCAGGGTAAGGGTCACTCATTGTGTAACTGTACAGAGTCACTGTTTATTCAGCAGGGTAATGGTCTCTCACTGTGTAACTGTACAGAGTCACTGTTTATTCAGCAGGGTAAGGGTCACACATTGTGTAACTGTACAGATGCCACTGTTTATTCAGCAGGGTAAGGGTCACTCATTGTGTAACTGTACAGATGTCACTGTTTATTCAGCAGGGTAAGGGTTACTCACTGTGTAACTGTACAGAGTCACTGTTTATTCAGCAGGGTAAGGGTCACTCATTGTGTAACTGTACAGATGCCACTGTTTATTCAGCAGGGTAAGGGTCACTCATTGTGTAACTGTACAGATGTCACTGTTTATTCAGCAGGGTAAGGGTCACTCACTGTGTAACTGTACAGAGTCACTGTATTCAGCAGGGTAAGGGTCGCACACTGTGTAACTGTACAGAGTCACTGTATTCAGCAGGGTAAGGGTCACTCACTGTGTAACTGTACAGAGTCGCTGTTTATTCAGCAGGGTAAGGGTCGCTCACTGTGTAACTGTACAGAGTCACTGTATTCAGCAGGGTAAGGGTTACTCACTGTGTAACTGTATAGAGTCACTGTTTATTCAGCAGGGTATGGGTCACTCGCTGTGTAACTGCACAGATGTCACTGTTTATTCAGCAGGGTAAGGGTCACTCACTGTAACTGTACAGAGTCGCTGTTTATTCAGCAGGGTAAGGGTCACTCACTGTAACTGTACAGAGTCGCTGTTTATTCCGCAGGGTAAGGATCACTCACTGTGTAACTGTACAGAGTCGCTGTTTATTCCGCAGGGTAAGGGTCACTCATTGTGTAACTGTACAGAGTCACTGTATTCAGCAGGATAAGGGTCGCACACTGTGTAACTGTACAGAGTCACTGTATTCAGCAGGGTAAGGGTCCCTCACTGTGTAACTGCACAGAGTCGCTGTTTATTCAGCAGGGTAAGGGTCACTCACTGTGTAACTGTACAGAGTCGCTGTTTATTCAGCAGGGTAAGGGTCACTCACTGTGTAACTGTAGAGTTACCCCAGTCCCCATTTACCCACCAGCCGCAGACACATTAATTTGCACTGGGATACAATAAATGACCAGCTTCCAATTGCCCAAGTTTATGTGTGAACTCAGACAGTGAGCAACAACAGGTTATTTGGCCATGGGAGGCACCATAGTTGAGCACAAACCTGTCCTCACCTGACACACACACACACACACACCTGGCCTTTACTGGGATCCCTGTCTGATTCATTCACTAACCCAGGAGCCACTGAGACCAACTGTAGCAACTTTCCCTTCTCATCGGGAGTATTGTGATCACAATCTGACCCAGCTCAATGCCCCAGGCAGCCTCGTACCGTGTGTATGGGTGAGCCTTGATTCCCAGTGTCTTACTGAATGCAAATTCTCCCAATTTCTGACCCCCCCCACCCCACCCCCAACGCCCTTAGTCAGCCGTGGCTCAGTGGGCAGCGCCCTCTCTCTCACCTCCGAGTCAGAAGATTGTGGGTTCAAGTCCCCACTCCAGAGACTTGATCAACAAAAAATCCAGGCTGACACTTCCAGTGCAGTGCTGAGGGAGTGCCGCACTGTCAGAGGTGCCGTCTTTCAGATGAGACGTTAAACCGAGGCACCCGTCCGCTCTCTCAGGTGGACGTAAAAGATCCCACGGGCACTATTTCGAAGAGGAGCAGGGGGAGTTCTCCCCTGGTGTCCTGTGTGGGGGGGGGTGGGCAATATTTATTCCCTCGACTAACATCGGTAAAAAAACAGATGATCTGGTCATTTATCACATTGCTGTTGGCGGGATCTTGCTGTGCGCAAATTGGTTTACCACTTCCGGGAAAAAAAAGTACTTCATTGGCTGTAAGGCGCTTTGGGGACGTCCGGAGGTTGTGAAAGGCGCTGTTATCAATGCAAATGTGAGAAGTCGCACAACACCAGGTTATAGTCCAACAGCTTTATTCGAAATCACAAGCTTTCGGAGCGCTGCTCCTTCGTCAGGTGAAGTGAAGAGATGCATATAGTCACAGCATATATAGTCAGAGATTAACTGTAATCATCTGGCAGTGTTCTCTGACTATATATGCTGTGCCTATATGCATCTCTTCACTTCACCTGACGAAGGAGCAGCGCTCCGAAAGCTTGTGATTTCGAATAAAGCTGTTGGACTATAACCTGGTGTTGTGCGACTTCTCACTTTTGTCCACCCCAGTCCAACACCGGCATCTCCGCATCATCACAGAATCACAGAATCCCCACAATGCAGATAGAGGCCATTTCGGCCCATCGAGCCTGCACCGACACATATCCCAGTAACCCCACGTATTTAATCCCCCTAACACTAAGGGTCAATTTATCATAGCCAAATCAACCTAACCCGCACATCTTTGGACTGTGGGAGGAAACCGGAGCACCCGGAGGAAACCCACGCAGACACGGGGAGAATGTGCAAACTCCACACAGACAGTCACCCAAGGCCGGATTCGAACCCGGCTCCCTGGCGCTGTGAGGCAACAGTGCTAACCACTATGCCACCGTGTTGCCATGGCTATCAATACAAGTCTCTCTTTTGTCTTTCTCAGCAATGCTCCCCGTTCGCGGCCCACCTGTACGATGCCGAAGATGCCAACACGCCGGTGCGCCAGTTGCCGGGGCTGTGCGCCGATTACTGCGCCGAGTACTGGAAGCGTTGCCGCTCCACCCTCAGCCTGCTGACCGGGGATCCGCGGACGACGGAGCTGGAGTCGGACCAGCAGAAGTTCTGCGGCCACCTGGAGCTGCGGGACCGGGACTACTGTTACCCCAACGTCCTGTCCAGCAGCCAGCTCAACACCAACCTGGGGGCGGTGCGGGCCGACCCCCAGGGCTGCCTCCAACTCTGCCTGCAGGAGGTGGCCAACCGGCTGCGCAACCCGGTGGCCATGCTGCACGCCGGCGATGGCACCCACCGCTTCTTCGTGGCCGAGCAGCTGGGCCTGGTCTGGGCCTACCTGGCCAACGGCTCGAGGGTCAGCCGGCCCTTCCTCAACCTGACCGAGGCCGTGCTGACCTCGCCCTGGCTCGGGGACGAGCGGGGCTTCCTGGGCCTGGCGTTCCACCCCAGCTACAAGCGCAACGGGAAGGTCTACGTCTACTACTCCATCTTCGCCAGGAAGCTGGAGAGGATCCGCATCAGCGAGTTCCAGCTCCTGCCCAGCAACATGAACGCACTGGACCCCATGTCAGAAAGGTCAGCGGTGCAGCGACCTCTTAAAGGGACAGCCCACGTGCAGCTAGCCCACAAATAAAAGGGCAATTGATCCTCCCTGCTCTAGTAATTACCCCCTTTCCAAGAGCATCTTTTTTACACAGGGTTCCCCAGGCGCTGACTCTCACTGGGGTACAGTTCAACACACACTGACTCTCACTGGGGTACAGTTCAACACACACTGACTCTCACTGGGGTACAGTTCAACAGACACTGACTCTCACTGGGGTACAGTTCAACACACAATGACTCTCACTGGGGTACAGTTCAACACACACTGACTCTCACCGGGATACAGTTCAACACACAATGACTCTCACTGGGGTACAGTTCAACACACACTGACTCTCACTGGGGTACAGTTCCACACACACTGACTCTCACTGGGGTACAGTTCAACACACACTGACTCTCACTGGGGTACGGGTTCCACAGACACTGACTCTCACTGGGGTACGGGTTCCACAGACACTGACTCTCACTGGGGTACGGGTTCCACAGACACTGACTCTCACTGGGGTACGGGTTCCACAGACACTGACTCTCAATGGGGTAAGGGTTCCACAGACACTGACTCTCACTGGGGTACGGGTTCCACAGACACTGACTCTCACTGGGGTACAGTTCCACAGACACTGACTCTCACTGGGGTATGGGTTCCACAGGCACTGATTCTCACTGGGGTACAGGTTCCAACACACACTGACTCTCACTGGGGTACAGGTTCCACACACACTGACTCTCACTGGGGTGCATGTTCCACACACACTGACTCTCACTGGGGTACGGGTTCCACACACACTGACTCTCACTGGGTTACAGCTCCTCAGACACTGACTCTTACTGGGGTATGGGTTCCACAGACACTGACTCTCACTGGGGTACAGGTTCCACACACACTGACTCTCACTGGGGTACGGGTTCCACACACACTGACTCTCACTGGGGTACAGTTCCACAGACACTGACTCTCACTGGGGTACAGTTCCACACACACTGACTCTCACTAGGGTAGGGGTTCCACACACACTGACTCTCACTGGGGTATGGGTTCCACAGACACTGACTCTCACTGGGGTACAGGTTCCACACACACTGACTCTCACTGGGTTACAGCTCCACAGACACTGACTCTCACTGGGGTACAGTTCCACAGGCACTGATTCTCACTGGGGTACAGGTTCCAACACACACTGACTCTCACTGGGGTACAGGTTCCACACACACTGACTCTCACTGGGGTGCATGTTCCACACACACTGACTCTCACTGGGGTACGGGTTCCACACACACTGACTCTCACTGGGTTACAGCTCCACAGACACTGACTCTTACTGGGGTCCGGGTTCCACAGACACTGACTCTCACTGGGGTACAGGTTCCACACACACTGACTCTCACTGGGGTACAGTTCCACAGACACTGACTCTCACTGGGGTACAGTTCCACAGACACTGACTCTCACTAGGGTAGGGGTTCCACACACACTGACTCTCACTGGGGTATGGGTTCCACAGACACTGACTCTCACTGGGGTAAGGTTTCCACAGATACTGACTCTCACTGGGGTACGGGTTCCACAGACACCGACTCTCACTGGGGTACGGATTCCACAGATACTGACTCTCACTGGGCTACTGGTTCCACAGACACTGACTCTCACTCGGGTACAGTTCCACAGACACTGACTCTCACTGGGGTACAGTTCCACAGACACTGACTCTCACTGGGGTACAGTTCCACAGACACTGACTCTCACTGGGGTACAGTTCCACAGACACTGACTCTCACTGGGGTACATTTCCACACACACTGACTCTCACTGGGGTACAGTTCCACAGACACTGACTCTCACTGGGGTACAGTTCCACAGATACTGACTCTCACTGGGGTACGGGTTCCACAGATACTGACTCTCACTGGGGTACGGGTTCCACAGACACTGACTCTCACTGGGTTACAGTTCCACAGACACTGACTCTCACTGGGGTACAGTTCCACACACACTGACTCTCACTGGGATAAGGTTTCCACAGATACTGACTCTCACTTGGGTACAGTTCCACAGACACTGACTCTCACTGGGGTATGGGTTCCACAGGCACTGATTCTCACTGGGGTACAGGTTCCAACACACACTGACTCTCACTGGGGTACAGGTTCCACACACACTGACTCTCACTGGGGTGCATGTTCCACACACACTGACTCTCACTGGGGTACGGGTTCCACACACACTGACTCTCACTGGGTTACAGCTCCTCAGACACTGACTCTTACTGGGGTATGGGTTCCACAGACACTGACTCTCACTGGGGTACAGGTTCCACACACACTGACTCTCACTGGGGTACGGGTTCCACACACACTGACTCTCACTGGGGTACAGTTCCACAGACACTGACTCTCACTGGGGTACAGTTCCACACACACTGACTCTCACTAGGGTAGGGGTTCCACACACACTGACTCTCACTGGGGTATGGGTTCCACAGACACTGACTCTCACTGGGGTACAGGTTCCACACACACTGACTCTCACTGGGTTACAGCTCCACAGACACTGACTCTCACTGGGGTACAGTTCCACAGGCACTGATTCTCACTGGGGTACAGGTTCCAACACACACTGACTCTCACTGGGGTACAGGTTCCACACACACTGACTCTCACTGGGGTGCATGTTCCACACACACTGACTCTCACTGGGGTACGGGTTCCACACACACTGACTCTCACTGGGTTACAGCTCCACAGACACTGACTCTTACTGGGGTCCGGGTTCCACAGACACTGACTCTCACTGGGGTACAGGTTCCACACACACTGACTCTCACTGGGGTACAGTTCCACAGACACTGACTCTCACTGGGGTACAGTTCCACACACACTGACTCTCACTAGGGTAGGGGTTCCACACACACTGACTCTCACTGGGGTATGGGTTCCACAGACACTGACTCTCACTGGGGTAAGGTTTCCACAGATACTGACTCTCACTGGGGTACGGGTTCCACAGACACCGACTCTCACTGGGGTACGGATTCCACAGATACTGACTCTCACTGGGCTACTGGTTCCACAGACACTGACTCTCACTCGGGTACAGTTCCACAGACACTGACTCTCACTGGGGTACAGTTCCACAGACACTGACTCTCACTGGGGTACAGTTCCACAGACACTGACTCTCACTGGGGTACAGTTCCACAGACACTGACTCTCACTGGGGTACAGGTTCCACACACACTGACTCTCACTGGGGTACAGGTTCCACAGACACTGACTCTCACTGGGGTACAGGTTTCCACAGATACTGACTCTCACTGGGGTACGGGTTCCACAGAAACTGACTCTCACTGGGGTACGGGTTCCACAGACACTGACTCTCACTGGGTTACAGGTTCCACAGACACTGACTCTCACTGGGGTACAGTTCCACACACACTGACTCTCACTGGGATAAGGTTTCCACAGATACTGACTCTCACTTGGGTAAGGGTTCCACAGATACTGACTCTCACTGGGATACGGGTTCCACACACACTGACTCTCACTGGGGTACTGGTTCCACAGACACTGACTCTCACTGGGGTACAGTTCCACAGACACTGACTCTCACTGGGGTACAGTTCCACAGACACAGACTCTCCCTGGGGTACAGTTCCACAGACACTGACTCTCACTGGGGTACAGTTCCACAGACACTGACTCTCACTGGGTTACAGTTCCACAGACACTGACTCTCACTGGGGTACGGGTTCCACAGACACTGACTCTCACTGGGGTACGGGTTCCACAGACACGGACTCTCACTGGGGTACAGTTCCACAGACACTGACTCTCACTGGGGTACAGTTCCACAGACACTGACTCTCACTGGGGTACAGTTCCACAGACACTGACTCTCACTGGGGTACAGTTCCACAGACACTGACTCTCACTGGGGTACAGTTCCACAGACACTGACTCTCACTGGGGTACAGTTCCACAGTCCCTGACTCTCACTGGGGTACAGATCCACAGACACTGACTCTCACTGGGGTACAAATCCACAGACACTGACTCTCACTGGGGTACAGTTCCACAGACACTGACTCTCACTGGGGTACAAATCCACAGACACAGTCTCTCACTGGGGTACAGTTCCACAGACACTGACTCTCACTGGGGTACAAATCCACAGACACTGACTCTCACTGGGGTACGGGTTCCTCAGACACTGACTGTCACTGGGGTACAGTTCCTCAGACATTGACTCTCACTGGGGTACAAATCCACAGACACTGACTCTCACTGGGGTACGGGTTCCTCAGACACTGACTCTCACTGGGGTACAGTTCCACAGACACTGACTCTCACTGGGGTACGGGTTCCTCAGACATTGACTCTCACTGGGGTACAAATCCACAGACACTGACTCTCACTGGGGTACGGGTTCCTCAGACACTGACTCTCACTGGGGTACAAATCCACAGACACTGACTCTCACTGGGGTACGGGTTCCTCAGACATTGACTCTCACTGGGGTACAAATCCACAGACACTGACTCTCACTGGGGTACGGGTTCCTCAGACACTGACTCTCACTGGGGTACAGTTCCACAGACACTGACTCTCACTGGGGTACGGGTTCCTCAGACACTGACTCTCACTGGGGTACAGTTCCACAGACACTGACTCTCACTGGGGTACGGGTTCCTCAGACATTGACTCTCACTGGGGTACAAATCCACAGACACTGACTCTCACTGGGGTACAGTTCCACCAGGATCCTGTTCCCAGGACACCTACACACCAATGTTCCCGTTAAGTTGTGCTGCTAATCACCGGCTTTCCAACGGGACATTCCACGCATGCGCGAAATTTTTGAAAGAGGCGCGCAATCCATTAAAGGGACTGCGCACCCACAAAAAAAATGAGGGGGGAACATTGCTACACACATCAGCCGATGAGCAGAAGTGGGCAGCCCGTCTGATATTAGCACCGTGAAAAATTAAGGAGCCCCCTTACCCCCACCCTGGCGGCGCGGGGCGCGGGGGAATCGGACCCTCAACCTTCCCGGTCCGGCTTGGCTCAGCGTGTTTGCAGATTGCCGGCTGCTCGCTTCTGCTCTGTGGTCCACTGGCCTCTAACGTTCGAACCTTACCTTCCACAGGGTGGTGCTGGAGGTGGTGGAACCCGCCTCGAATCACAACGGGGGGCAGCTGCTGTTTGGAGACGACGGCTATCTCTACATCTTCACCGGCGACGGGGGACGGGCGGGTGATCCCTTCGGGAAGTTCGGAAACGCCCAGAACAAGTAGGTTTCACGCTGCGGTGTGCGTTTTGTCTTCAGTGGTCGGCGGCTCCCGCGCCATCGCTCGATGCAGTTCGGAGCGCGGTTGCGACTTTTCTTTTAAAGTTTATTGATCCCGGGAATTTAACATATTTGAGTTAGGTTTCTCCCCGTGCGCTGGAGTGCGCTGCGTTTTATAAGGTCAAGAACGTTATAGCATGTGACACACCGTGTATTATTCTGCTGCTAACCAACATAACAAAAACAGATTATCACATTGCTGTTTGTGGGAGCTTGCTGTGCGCAAATTGGCTGCCGCGTTTCCCACATTACAACAGTGGCTGCACTTCAAAAAGTACTTCATTGGCTGTAAAGCGCTTTGAGAGGTCCGGTGGTCGTGAAAGGCGCTATATAAATGCAAGTCTTTCTAAAGAGTTTCACCTGAGTACATCGGAACAGGAGGAGGCCATTCAGCCCCTCGAGCCTGTTCCGCCATTCAGTGAGATCCTGGCTGATCTGTATCTTAACTCCATCTACCCGCCTTTGCTCCATATCCCTTAATCCCCTTGACCAACAAAAATCTATCGATCCCAGTCTGGAAATTTTCAATTGACCCCCCCGCCCCCAGCCTCAACAACTTTTTTGGGGGAGAGAGTTCCAGATTTCCACTAAACCTTTGTGTGAAGAAGTGCTTCCTGACATCACCCCCTGAACGGCCTGGCTGTAATTTTTAAAGTTTTTGAATACATTATTGTCACTGTATCTCTGCATATCTTCCCTCTCTCACTTTCTGTTAAAGTATTTAATCATCCCAGAATATTGAACCGCAAACTTAGTAACCGGCCCTAATCATCCAGTTAAGAGTTTCTGGCATGGACCGGTTGGGCCGAATGGCCTGTTTCTATCCTATGGAATCCGATGTAATACCTGTGATGCCAAAGATTGGCAGCGGTGAGTGGGGGAGGGAACTTTGGCACAACTTCAGTCAGCATCGCTCTGGTCGCTGGGGAGGGGGGGTGGGGAGCTTATTAGACTTTGTGACGGAGTCTGGCATTCATTTAATTTGGCTGTTTGAACAACCAGCGGGGATCTGACTGCTGTGCCGTGGGGGACGGGGAGGGGGAAGGGAGGTGATTGAGGGGGGGGATGCGAAGTCCTCCAACCTCTGCCGATTCAACCAGATCCCACGGCAGAAGAAGAGCAAGGGGGGAGTCTCGCCCCGGAGTCCTGGGGCCAATATTTATCCCTCAGACAAGACCTCAAACTAATGATCTGGCCGTTATCACGTTGCTGTTTGTGGGAGCTTGCTGTGCGCAAATTGGCTGCCACGTTTCCGACATTATAACAGCGACCGCGCTTCAAAAAAAGTACTTTGTTGGTTGGGGCGTCCCGAGGTGGTGAAAGGCGCTGTAGAAATGCGAGTCTTTCTTTCTTTATCCCGAATCCGATTCTGGCTTTCTCTGGGAGAAAGATGAATGGAGGAATCTGGGAGGAGGAGGAGAGAAGGCAGATGGTCACACGGGGTGAAGGTGAGTATCCCAGAGGATGGGGGGGGGGACAGGAGGAGTCAGTGATGAGGTGGGGGGGATCGGAACCATTCCGGGCGGAGGGAGTCGGGATACTCGGGGAGAGGAGGGCAAGACGTACTTGTTTGGAGAGGTGCTCAGGGGAGCAAGGCAGCTGGGGCAAGGGCACTCGATGGGGGCGGGGGGAAGGGGGGGGGAGAATAACGAGGGGGGAGATAACCAGCGGGGAATCAGGGGAGAGGACGAGGAGGGGGGGAAAGAGGTCGGAGAGGACTCGGAGAGCAGGATTGATCGGAAGATGAATCAGAGACGCGCGGGGAGGAGGTGATGGGGTATGGGCGGAGCGCTGCAGAAGGAGGTCAGTCAGCGAGGTGTTTGGGACAGTTGAACTCCTCATAGTTTTGGCTAAAGCGGCCAGTTATTTTTTTTGATGGCACCTCCAGCCTGTGTCAGGGCCGGGCTCCCGCGAGGCCTTTCCCTCAGATCACGAGATCCTTACCCCTTTCTCGCCTGGTTTTAATCTGCGCCAGAGAGAGAGCTGATAAATATTTACAGGTGTAAACAGAAACGTGTGGAAGGAAACTGAGCCGGGGGAGGGGGGGGGGGTGGGGGGGATGGGCAGTGGGAAACAATGATTCCTTGTCCAGAAAAAGAATCTCTACTTTTGTGCTGAAGAGGTGAGTTAAATCCAGTTAAAGAGCAAAGGAATAAGGGAAAGAAAGGTAATTCCGGAGGGGAAACAGACTCGGGGAATAATAGAAATGGGGCACTGGCTTCCCTCACACGTGTAATCTTAGGCATTGAGTCTCAGCAGCTTATTGGCCAAGGGAGGTATCACACTTAGGAATTGCTAGACGAAAAAAAATGCCGCGCTCCATCTAGTTTGTCCTTTTATCATCCTGGTAGTCGCATAATGGAGTTGTTGCCTCGCCCCCCCCCTCCCGATCTCTGTAACCTCCTCCAGCCCCACAACCCTCCGAGATCTCTGCGCTCCTCCAATTCTGGCCTCTTGTCCATCGCCCCCCCCTCCCCCCACCCCGCTTCCTTCGACCCACCATTGGTGTCCGCGCCTTCAGCCATCTAGGCCCTAAGCTCTGGAATTGCCTCCCACACCTCTCCGCCCCACTCTCCTCTTTTAAGACGCTCCTTCTTTTGTCTACCTCTTTGACCAAGCTTTTGGTCACCTGTCCTAATATCTCCTTTCGTGGCTCGGGGTCAATTTTTTGCCTGAAGCGCCTTGGGACGTTTTACTATGTTAAAGGTGCTATATAAATGCAAGCTGTTGTTGTTATGGGTTTAAAAAAAAAAATATTGCGATGCCCCCACGGTCAAATAGCCAGCCGACTCTCACTGCTTTGGGCCCACAAGTGAAGAACGGTCAGCAACCATTCCCATGGATTCGGTCTATCAGTGGCATCAGGAGAGAAGGGTAGAAAACTGGAAGAAAAAGGGCGATATCTTGGCCCGAAAATTAAACCTAATACGCGAGAGTACGCACTGTGTACTCTCGCGTATTAGATCCCGAATTGCCGATTTCCTGCATGCACTGCGCATGCGCGGGAAACCGGCACTTCGTGAATTGAAAAGGGGGCGGTTCCTAAGTGAACCGCGTGCGCGCTACAGGCTGCGCGCACGCAGTGCACTTAGTGCTTTGAACGCGCAGGTAAGTGGTGAAGATTTTACACACAAAGAAAGCAGGCGTAGGACCCCCTTTTAACAAGGTAAGTAGTTAATTAAGTGTTATTTTAAAAAAATTTTCAACAGGTTTATCTTTTTTAGAGACTTTAAAGAAAGGTAGGTTTATTTTTATAACTTTTAAAAAGATTTTTAAATTTTTTCAAAAATTTAATTTTTTGTTTAAAGTGGTTAATTTATTTAACTATACTTATTTTATTAATGTGATGGCTTTTTTTAAAAATTTAATTGAGGTTTAGCTGTTCTTTTGGGGGTGTGTAGTATTCATAGCTTTGACAGGTCTTCCTGTCAAAACTATGAATGAAAGATGGTGTGCTGCCATTGGCTCTAACTGAATCACGTGATCCCAGAGCTCGCACGAACTAACTGCGCCTCTGGGTCACGCAAGCACTGCATGGTTCCAACAGAGAGAGCCTTTGAAACTAAAGTTCGTGTGGGCCCGGAGCAAAAAGGTAGGCGCGGAGTGCGATATCGCGGGGAATCCTTGCCCCCGCGGGGAACCATCCATGTTTAATTTCTGGGCCATGAATATAACGGATACTAAGGGCTGGATTTTGTCAATGGGGACGTGATGGAGGCGGGACTCCCACTTTTTGGGTTGTAGTCCCGCCTCCATCGACTTGTGGCCAACCCACGCTACCTTCCCTTGATTGACCTTGTTAAGCCCGCCCAGCGGGCTCAGCAGGCCAATTAAGGGACACCTGGATACTGGTGACGTCACAGATTGACATTTCATCTGTCAAGAGCTTTTGACAGATGAAATGTCAGCGTTTGACAGCTCTGTGAAGCTGTCAAACACTGACAATCTGTCTTCTAACTTGAGTCCTTCTACTCAGACTCAGTTAGAGAGCTCTCCAGACCAGAAAGCAGAGGCTGCAGCTTTTGACAGCTCTGCGGCCATTCTGCTTTCTGTGCCGGTGAGCTGAGGGACTCCCGAGAACTGAAGGGAGGAAGCCTGGAGGAGAAAGTAAAGGTAAGTAAAACTTATTAAAACACTTTGCACACACCAAACACACTTACCTCTGCACTCATGCACCCATCACTCACCTGTACACCGGACATCTCGACCCCTCCAAGCCCTGCAGACCGACGGTCCGCCTCGCTAAAACGGCGTGGTTTGGAGCCGTCGGGCAGCCCACACCTCAGGGCTGAAAATAGGGATTAGCCAAAAAAACTGCCTGTTAACTACCTGTTAACAGGCAGTTAATTGGCACTAATCCCCTTCCCACCTCGGGGAGGCGTCTCCCAGCACAGGTCGGGTACCAGCCTCCTGGGACATTGGCATGGAGGCGGGTTGGGGGCGGGATGGGTACGTGCCCCCCCGAATCTGCAATTTTCCCACCACTCCCACCTCCAAACCCGCCTCCATGGGGCTTGGAAACTCGAGCCCTAAGAATGCAGACTGAATGAGCTTCCCGACAGATGAGTGAGATTTGAAAGCTCTGGCTACAGGGACTTTGTCCTCTATTCAGGTTCTGGAATCTGTGGAGTAACTGCGTTTAATTCTGGGCACCGCACCTCAGGAAGGACATATCGGCCTTGGAGAGGGGGAGCGGCGCAGATTCACCAGAATGACACCAGGGCTAAAAGGGTTAAACTATGAGGTCAGGTTGCACAGACTGGGCTTGTATTCCCTCGAGTATAGAAGATTAAGGGGTGATCTAGTTGAGGCTGTTTAAGATGATTAAAAGATTCGATAGGGCAGATAGAGAGAAACTATTTCCTCTGGTGGGGGCTGAGTCCAGAACAAGGGGGCATCACCTTAAAATTAGAGCCAGGCCATTCAGGAGTGACATCAGGAAGCACTTCTTCAGGAACAAGGATGTCCTGCTGCAGTTGTACAGGGCCTTGGTGAGACCACACCTTGAGTATTGTGTGCAGTTTTGGTCGCCTTATCTGAGGAAGGAGGTTCTTGCCATGGAGGGAGTGCAGCGAAGATTCACAAGGCTGATACCTGGGATGGCAGGAATGACGTATGGAGAGAGATTGGGTCGATTGGGCTTATACTCGCTGGAGTTTAGAAGAATGAGAGGGGATCTCATTGAAACTTATAAAATTCTAACAGGACTAGACAGACTAGATGCAGGAAGGATGTTCCCGATGGCTGGGGAGTCCAGAACCAGGGGTCACAGTCTAAGGATAAGGGGTAAGCCATTTAGGACTGAGATGAGGAGGAATTTCTTCACCCAGAGAGTGGTGAACCTGTAGAATTCTCTACCACAGAAGGCAGTAGAGGCCAATTCATTAAATATATTCAAGAAGGAGTTAGATATATTTCTTAAAGCTAAAGGGATCAAGGGATATGGGGAGAAAGCAGGGACAGGGTACTGAGTTTGGATGATCAGCCATGATCTCATTGAATGGCGGAGCAGGCTCGAGGGGCTGAATGGCCTACTCCTGCTCCTATCTTCTATGTTTCTATGTTTCACACTAAGGGTTAGTGGAAATCTGGAACTCTCTCCCCTAGAAAGCTGTTGAGGCTGGGGGGCTCAATTGAAAAGTTCAGGACTGAGATTGATGGATTTTTGTTCGGCAAGAGTGTTAAGGGTTTATGGAACCAAGACGGGTAAATGGAGTGAATTGATCTCATTGAATGGCGGAACAGGCTCGAGGGGCTGAATGGCCTCCTTCAGTTCCCAGGTAGGTTCTTAAATAAACAATGCAACGTTCCCAAGTTTCCGACTATGGGGCAAAGCACCTCCTTTAAAGGCACTCCTGGGTTTCCGAATATTTTCCTTATCTCCGTCGATTTCCCCTGCATTGTGCAAAAAAAAATTAAGCTGGCTGGGAGACTGGAGACACAGAGTAGGCGAGGCAGAGAGGAGCAGGACTTTGGCACAGAATGCGTGTGCTGATGCGAGGGGCCAGGCTGCAGGTTTTCAATGGAATTCCTTTCAGCCGGGTGTTTGTGTGAGACAGCTCCTGACTTGGCAAACACACAGCAGAGAATTAGGGGGGAGGGGGGAGTGGGGGATAAAACCAAATTGCTCCGTCGCTTACTGACTCAGACTCCGAAATCTCTTGGGAGCATCTCTTAGGGGGGCGATCTTGCCGGCCCTGGGGAGGCGGGTATGGAGGCGGGACTGCCGGGAAAAAGGCAGAATTTGGGGGCGGGTGCCCAACCCGCCTCCGTGCCATCTTCCCGAGGGGCGGGTAGCCGTCCCGCGCCGGGTCCCATCTCCTTGGAGGCGGGAAGGGGATTGCAGCCACTTATCTGCCTGTTAACAGGTAGTTATAAGGCAGATAAGAGGATTATCCCCTTTTTGCCCACACAACTGCGGGCTTCCCGAAGGCTGCGAACCCCGCCAGGGTCACCGAGGCGAGCAGTGGGTCTGCGGGGAGCAAAAGTGCGCTGTGAAGGTAAGTGATGGGTGCAAGTGTGGACAGGTGAGTATCTGAGGTAAGTGGCAAAGTGTTAGAAAAAGTTTACTTACCTTTGTTTCTTCCTGCAGGCTTCAGTCGGTGGGTATGCGAAGAGTCTCGCACCTCCGCGGTAGAGATGACAGATGGCCGTTGCATTCTCCAATGCAGCAACCATCTCATTTCTGCAAAAGAAAGAGGTTTGATGAGGTCTTGAATTCAAGAACTCATCAAACTACAGAGAATGTCAGTGTTTGACAGCTTCACAGAGCTGTCAAACGATGACAATTCATCTGTCAAAATTTTTTGACAGATGAAACGTCATACGCTGACGTGCTCTGTGACCGGCTTTCCCTTAACTGGCCTGCTATGCCCGCTGGGCGGGCTTAACAAGGTCAGTCAAGGGAAAATAGCGTGGGTTGGCCACAAATCGATGGAGGCGGGACTGAAACCTGACAAGCGGCAGTCCCGCCTCCAACGCGCCCCCATTGACAAAATCGCCCCCTTAATCTCTGGGTGCATGTGGGAGAGGGGCTTGTGGTGGGAGGGGGTGTCCAGGATAAAGCAGGCCCCACCACCCTTGTCCATCACTCCTCAACTTGAGGACCAAGCAATTAAGTGTCAGCCGTGGCTCAGTGGGTAGCACACTCGCCTCCGAGTCAGAAGGTTGTGGGTTCAAACCCCACTCCAGAGACTTGAGCACATAAATCTAGGCGACACTCCCAGTGCAGTGCTGAGGGAGTGCTGCACTGTCGGAGGTGCCGTCTTTCGGATGAGACGTTAAACCAAGGCCCCGTCTGCTCTCTTAGGTGGACGTAAAAGATCCCACGGCCACTATTTCGAAGAAGAGCAGGGGAGTTATCCCTGGTATCCTGGGGCCAATATTTCTCCCTCAACCAACATAACCAAAACAGATGATCTGGTCGTTATCACATTGCTGTTTGTGGGAGCTTGCTGTGCACAAATTGGCTGCCGCGTTTCCCACATTACAACAGTGACTCCACTTCAAAAAGTACTTCATTGGCTGTAAAGCGCTTTGAGACGTCCGGTGGTCGTGAAAGGCGCTGTAGAAATGCAAGTTTTTTTTTTATAATCGTCATGGTAACGGGGCCTAGCTGCTTGGCTTGGGTGCGTCAGAGTAGGCCTCAGGCTTGCAGTCTCAACCTGGGGAAAGCATAAAAAGCCATTCCTCTTGGTGTACATCACTCAACGAAACCCCTCCCCTCCCCCCCACCCCCTCCCCCACCTCTCCGCCTTCTTTTCCTACTTCAAACATCCGACCAGACCTTTGGCACGCTGCATTGGCAGAAACTATGCCCCTTTCAGTTTAATTTCCTTTATTTATTTTTCTGTTAACCACACTCCCAAACCGTCGGGCCATCACCGCCACCAGAAACAGCGAGGCCTCCGCTCCCTGCCACCGTCGCCACTCTCAACTGACACAAACTATCGGCCAGTGTGGCATCGGGTGCCCAATGAGGGCCTCTTGTCACTCACACGTACAACCTGGACTCCTTCAGGTGCCCGTGTCCCGTGCCAGAGGACTGTGCCAAGTGCCCTGGGGAAGCTGTGCCAAGGCTTACAGTGAGCATACCCAGTGTTCATCCAACTCGCCCAGCAGGAAGGAGACTGTATCCTTCATTTATTTACTTACTGAACTCGTTCACGTCCCGTTTGTTCCAAAAGCTTTTCGCAAAAAATTCCGAGCACTCTCTCTCCGTCTTTATATCCGTCAGGGTTTGTTAGATGCAGCACAGAATAGAAGATTGTTCAAAAAGCAGAATACTGCAGACGCTGGAAGTCTGAAATAAAAACAGAACTTAACAAAGTTTACGTTTCAGGTCGATGAGCTTTCACACTCGTCACATCAAACACTCCTGGGGCACAGGTTAGATAAAGAGTAAAGCTCCCTCTACATTGTCCCATCAAACACTCCCAGGGCAGGTACAGCACGGGTTAGATACAGAGTAAAGCTCCCTCTACACTGTCCCATCAAACACTCCCAGGGCAGGTACAGCACGGGTTAGATACAGAGTAAAGCTCCCTCTACACTGTCCCATCAAACACTCCCAGGGCAGGTACAGCACGGGTTAGATACAGAGTAAAGCTCCCTCTACACTGTCCCATCAAACACTCCCAAGGCAGGTACAGCACTGACCCAGTGATGATGGAGGAACGCTGATTTTTTTGAACTTTCCCTGGCCTAGGGATGCTGAGGCCAAGTTCAGTGGCCAACCTACCACATAAATTGGGAACGGAATCCGGGACCTTTGAGGTTTGCTTCTTCGACAGCATCTCCCGTACCCGTGACCTTCACGAGAAGGACAAGGGCAGCAGGCGCATGGGAACACCACCACCTCCAAGCTCCCCTCCGAGTCACACACCATCCCGACTTGGAAATATATCGCCGATCCTTCATCGTCGCTGGGTCAAAATCCTGGAACTCCCTCCCTAACAGCACTGTGGGAGCACCTTCACCACACGGACTGCAGTGGTTCAAGAAGGCGGCTCACCACCACCTTCTCGAGGGGCAATTAGGGGATGGGCAATAAATGCCGGCCTTGCCAGCGACGCCCACATCCCCAAAATGAATAAAAAGTGAAAGAACTGGCATTTCTATAGCGCCTTTCACGACAACCGGACGTCCCAAAGCGCTTTACAACCAATGAAGTACTTTTTGGAGTGTAGTCACTGTTGTAATGTAGGAAACGCGGCAGCCAATTTGTGCACAGCAAGCTCCCACAAACAGCAATGTGATAATGACCAGAGAATCTGTTTTTTTTGTGATGTTGATTGAGGGATAAATATTGGGCCCAGGACACCGGGCGAGAACTCCCCCTGCTCTTCTTCGAAATAGTGGCTGTGGGATCATTTACGTCCACCTGAGAGAGCAGACGGGGGGCCTCGGTTTAACGTCTCAGACAGTGCAGCGCTCCCTCAGCACTGCACTGGGAGCGTCAGCCTAGATTTTGTGCTCAAGTCTCTGGAGTGGGGCTCGAACCCACAACCTTCTGACTCAGAGGTGAGAGTGCTGCCCACCGAGCCACTGGCTGACGCCAGTGAGTACACTCCCTGGGGATGTGTTATCCTCCATCTTGTTCCTCAGTCACAGGGGGACGAGTCAATAGCGGTGACGCCCGTGCGTCGACGCGGCGAGGAGTGCGCTGCTCACGGGTTCGATTTACTTCCCTTCACACACACAGGTCGTCCCTGCTGGGAAAGGTCCTGCGGATCGACGTCAACCACAACGACAACGGGCCCCCTTACCGGATTCCGCCAGACAACCCCTTCGTGCGCGAGCGGGATGCACGACCCGAAGTCTACGCCTACGGCGTGCGGAACATGTGGCGCTGCTCCGTGGACCGCGGGGACCCGGTGACGGGCGCCGGGAAGGGCCGTCTGTTCTGCGGCGACGTGGGCCAGAACAAGTTCGAGGAGGTGGACATCGTCCGGAGAGGAGGCAATTACGGCTGGCGGGCCAAGGAGGGCTTCTCGTGCTATGACAAGAAACTCTGCGCCAACTCCTCTCTGAGTGAGTCAAACTTTCATCTATTAGTTACTTTTCTGAGAGTAAATCTTGATACTACTGTGTCAGCCAATCAGTTGGAGGGGGTGGGACTTGTGGAATATTGACACCACCGTGACAGCCAATGAGTTGGAGGCGGGGGCAGGACTTGAGAGTCTCCGAACTCATGACCCAAACTGCAGCAAAGTCTCCCGACAATAGCAGGATTATTTCCCTTTCCTTACAGCAGGCGTGATTGACAGGGGAAATTACCCATTCTGGCCGGGACTTGTGGTGTCGCGATATGCAGCCATTTTTTCTCCCCCCCCCATCTCCCCCGCCCTGAGGGCAGTGACTCTCGCCAGGGTACGGGTCACACGGGCACCGGCTGACCTCCGCTCCCTCACCCAGGTGGTCGTTCATCAAGGGCGAGCCCGGAAAGGGAGCGTCGGCAGGATATTCGACTGCGCAAGGCGCACGAGCACCGCGCTGAGCTTAGCCGACACCCGTAATGGTGCGCACACTCATGCACTCACACACACCCTCACACGCACATACTCTCACGTACAACCGCGCACATTCTCACAAGCCCGCATGCAACAAGACCTGGACGACGTTCAGGCTTGGGCTGATAAGTGGCAGGTAACATTCGCGCCACAGAAGTGCCAGGCAATGACTATCTCCAACAAGCGAGAGTCTAACCACCTCCCCTTGACATTTAACGGCATTACCATTGCCGAATCCCCCACCATCAACATCCTGGGGGTCACCATTCACCAGAAACTTAACTGGACCAACCACATAAATACTGTGGCAACAAGAGCAGGTCAGAGGCTAGGTATTCTGCGGCGAGTGTCTCACCTCCTGACTCCCCAAAGCCTTTCCACCATCTACAAGGCACAAGTCAGGAGTGTGATGGAATACTCTCCACTTGCCTGGATGAGTGCAGCTCCAACAACACTCAAGAAGCTCGACACCATCCAAGACAAAGCAGCCCACTTGATTGGCACCCAATCTACCACCTTAAACATTCACTCCCTCCACCACCGGCGCACCGTGGCTGCAGTGTGTACCATCTACAAGATGCACTGTAGCAACTCGCCAAGGCTTCTTCAGCAGCACCTCCCAAACCCACGACCTCTTCCACCTAGAAGGACAAGGGCAGCAGGTGCATGGGAACACCACCACCTCCAAGTTCCCCTCCAAGTCACACACCATCCTGACTTGGAAATATATTGGCCGATCCTTCATCGTCGCTGGGTCAAAATCCTGGAACTCCCTCCCTAACAGCACTGTGGGAGCACCTTCACCACACGGACTGCAGCGGTTCAAGAAGGCGGCTCACCACCACCTTCTCAAGGGGCAATTAGGGATGGGCAATAAACGCTGGCCTCGCCAGCGACGCCCACATCCCATAAAAACAAATTAAATTTTTTTTTTAAATCACGCACTCTCTCAGGCGCTCAGAACCACGCATGCGCTCACACGCGCATACACATACTCACGCACGCTCACACGCATGCAAGCGCGCGTACACGGGCACAGTCCAGCAGGCGTGACTGCACAGCGATTGGGGGGCGCAACCCTGGCTGATTTCCCCCCAACCCCACCCCCCCACAAACCCCTTCTCTCGCCGGAGGCCCTGAGGCCAATGCTAGCGCCCAAAGTGCAGCCCTGACTGAGAACGGCTGCCTCGGCACACACCAGGGATCGAAGCGGGCACCATCCTTGCCCGTGCGGCCAGACTGGGCATTGCTCTGACTAACCGAACTGTCGGGGAAGCGGGGGAGGGGGAAAGGTTAACCTTTCTCTTTCAGGCGCCTAATGACTTTTGGAGCGGTGGGAGGCATCTGCGAGCAGCCGAGGGCAAGACTTGTTCTTCAGTAAATTAATTCCCCCCCCCCCCGCCGTATCTCCCAATGGGAAATCCTCACCAAATCCTTCAGCCAGCAGTCACATCTGTAAGCAATTTAGTGATTGGAAATGTCTGCGGTGATCCTGCAAACAGGCACTGGCCCACAGCGCTCACTATATGAGCAGACGCGCTCCACAAGCCGATTTATGACCTATCCCGGGAGGCCCGCCCCCCCCCCCCGCAACAAGCATCAGGGTATTTTCTCACCCTCGTTTGCCCCTCCCACATCATCCAGCTTTTTCCGGTTCAAAGAATTTCCTGGCAGCAGTCCTAAGTTTTTTGCCCTCTGACCTCGGTTGACCGCATGCCTCCTGTACTCCTCTCCCAATTTAGTTTGCAGCCAGTCTTCGGGTCTACCTTTTCCATCTGTCTTTTTGCCGTCTTCTACTACGCCTCTCGGCCGCCTCCTTTTAAGGGCAATTCGGCACTGAACCAAGGCTGAGTAGCTTTCCAGCTCACTTTGAGAATCAACAACATAGTGCGTTACACATCGGGTCTACCGCACAGAAACAGGCCATTGGGCCCAACTGCTCCGTGCTGGCGTTTATGCTCCACACGAGCCTCCTCCCACCCCTCTTCATCTCACCCCATCAACAGATCCTTCTATTCCTTTCTCCCTCACGTGTTTATCCAGCTTCGCCTTAAATGCATCTTCGCTATTCGCCTCAACCACTCCTTGTGGGAGCGAGTTCCACATTCTCACTCTCTGGGTAAAGAAGTTTCTCCTGAATTCCCGATTGGATTTATTAGTGACTATCTTATATTGATGGCCCCTAGTTCTGGTCTCCCCCACATGTGGAATCATCTTCTCCACGTCTACCCTATCGAACCACTTTTTTTTAATTTGTTCCCGGGATCTGGGTGTCGCTGGCAAGGCCAGCATTTATTGCCCATCCCTAGTTGCCCTTGAGAAGGTGGTGGTGAGCTGCCTTCTTGAATCGCTGCAGTCCGTGTGGTGAAGGTGCTCCCACAGTGCTGTTAGGGAGGGAGTTCCAGGATTTTGACTCAGCGACGATGAAGGAACGGACAATATATTTCTAAGTCAGGATGGTGTGTGACTTGGAGGTAGTGGTGTTCCCATGCGCCTGCTGCCCTTGTCCTTCTAGGTGGAAGAGGTCGCGGGTTTGGGAGGTGCTGCCGAAGAAGCCTTGGCGAGTTGCTGCAGTGCATCTTGAAGGGGAGGGGCCTAGCGCAGCGTGACCCGGGGCCCAGCTGGGCCACCGGGGATCGCGTGTGCCGGCAAAAGAGCCCGGCACTCAAGAGAAGTGCCGGGCTCACGGAGCGCAGCCGGCACTCCGCGGGGGGGGGGGCTAGTCAGGAGGCCGGGGACGGCAGAGGGGGCAGGTGCTGGCAGGCGGCCAGCAACAAAAATGACCTCCCGGCACCTTCCCTTTAATTAGCGCCGCCCCCGGCCGCAATTAGGCCCCCCTGACCCTATCGGACGTAGCGTCCGGCGGTAAGTCAGGGGGCGCTACTGAAGATCGCGAGTGGGGCGCTGCGCACGGCGATGGGCGGCGCAGCGCCACGGGGCGCTAACGGTTACCACCGCCGCTGAATTTGACGGGAGGTGTTGGCGGCGCCACGCCCGGGCGCTAGTTGCTTTGCGCCCCCCCCCCCCCCAC
>JASTWF010002327.1:0-30767 GCA_030390025.1 Squalus acanthias
AACAGTTACTCTCTCACCCAGTAACAGGTACTCTATCCCCCAGTAACAGGTACTCTCTCCCCAGTAACAGGTTCTCTCTCTCCCAGAAACAGGGACTCTCTCTCCCAGTAACAGGTACTCTCTTTCCCAGTAAAAGGAAATCTCTCTCCCAGTAACAGGTACTCTCTCCTCCAGTAACAGGTAGTCTCTCTCCCAGTAACAGGTTCTCTCTCTCACCAGTAACAGGTTCTCTCTCCCCCAGTAACAGGAATTCTCTCACCCAGTAACAGGTACTCTCTCCCCCAGTAACAGGTACTCACTCCCCCAGTAATAGTTAATCTCTCCCCCAGTAACAGGTACTCTCTCTCCCAGTAACAGGTACTCTCTGTCCCAGTAACAGGTACTCTCTCCCCCAGTAACAGGTACTCACTCCCCCAGTAATAGTTACTCTCTCCCCCAGTAACAGATAATCTCTCTCCCAGTGACAGGTTCTCTCTCCCCTAGTAACAGGTACTCTCTCCCCCAGTAACAGGTACTCTCTCCCCCAGTAACATGTACTCTCTCCCCCAGTAACAGATACTATCTCCCCCAGTAACAGGTCCTCTCTCCCCCAGCAACAGGTACTCTCTCCCCCAGAAACAGGTAATCTCTCCCGCCGTACGAGGTAACCTCTCCCCCAGTAACAGGTACGCTCTCCCCTAGTAATATGTACTATCTCCCCCAGTAACAATCACTCTCTCCCCCAGTAACAGGTACTCTCTTCTCCAGTAACAGGTACAGTCTCTCCCAGTAACAGGTACTCTCTCCCCCAGTAACAGGTACTCTCTCTCCCAGTAACAGGTACTCTCTCCCCCAGTAACAGGTAATCTCTCTCCCCAGTAACAGGTATTCTCTCCCAGTAACAGGTACTCTCTCCCCCAGTAACAGGTACTCTCTCTCCCAGTAACAGGTACTCTCTCCCCCATTAACAGGTAATCTCTTCCCCTGTGATAGGTACTCTCCCCCAGTAACATGTACTCTCTCCCCCACTGACAGGTACTATCTCCTCCAGTAACAGGTACTCTATCCCCCACTGTCAGGTACTCGCTCACCCAGTAACAGTTACTCTCCCCCAGTAACAGGTACTCTCTCCCCCAGTAACAGGTACTCACTCCCCCAGTAACAGGTACTCTCTCCTCCGGTAACATGTCCTCTCTCTCCCAGTAACAGGTACTCTCTCTCCCAGTAACAGATACTTTCTCTCCCAGTAACAGGTACTCTCTCCCCCAGTAACAGGTACTCTCGCTCCCAGTAACAGGTACTTTCTACCACAGTAACAGATACTCTATCCCCCAGTAACAGGTACTCTCTCCCCCAGTAACAGGTACTCTCGCTCCCAGTAACAGATACTCACTCCACCACTAACAGGAACTTACCCCCCAGTAAAAGCTACTCTCTCCCCCAGTTAGAGGTTCTCACTCCCCCAGTAACAGGTACTCTCTCCCCCAGTAACAGGTACTCTCTCCCCCAGTAACAGGTACTCTCTCCCCCAGTAACAGGTAGTCTCTCTCACAGTAACAGGTAATCTCTCTCCCAGCAACAGGTACTCTCTGTCCCAGTTACAGGTACTCTCTCCCCCAATAACAGGTACTCTCTCCCCCAGTAACAGGTACTCGCTCCCCTAGTAACAGGTACTCTCTCCCCCATTAACAGGTACTCGCTCCCCTAGTAACAGGTACTCTCTCCCCCAGTAACAGGTACTCTCTCCCCCAGTAACAGGTACTCACTCCCCCAGTAATAGTTACTCTCTCCCCCAGTAACAGGTAATCTCTCTCCCAGTGACAGGTTCTCTCTCCCCTAGTAACAGGTACTCTCTCCCCCAGTAACAGGTACTCTCTCCCCCAGTAACATGTACTCTCTCCCCCAGTAACAGATACTATCTCCCCCAGTAACAGGTCCTCTCTCCCCCAGCAACAGTTACTCTCTCCCCCAGAAACAGGTAATCTCTCCCACCGTACGAGGTAATCTCTCCCCCAGTAACAGGTACGCTCTCCCCTAGAAATATGTACTATCTCCCCCAGTAACAATCACTCTCTCCCCCAGTAACAGGTACTCTCTTCTCCAGTAACAGGTACAGTCTCTCCCAGTAACAGGTACTCTCTCCCCCAGTAACAGGTACTCTCTCTCCCAGTAACAGGTACTCTCTCCCCCATTAACAGGTAATCTCTTCCCCTGTGATAGGTACTCTCCCCCAGTAACATGTACTCTCTCCCCCACTGACAGGTACTATCTCCTCCAGTAACAGGTACTCTATCCCCCACTGTCAGGTACTCGCTCACCCAGTAACAGTTACTCTCCCCCAGTAACAGGTACTCTCTCCCCCAGTAACAGGTACTCACTCCCCCAGTAACAGGTACTCTCTCCTCCGGTAACATGTCCTCTCTCTCCCAGTAACAGGTACTCTCTCTCCCAGTAACAGATACTTTCTCTCCTAGTAACAGGTACTCTCTCCCCCAGTAACAGGTACTCTCGCTCCCAGTAACAGGTACTTTCTACCACAGTAACAGATACTCACTCCACCACTAACAGGAACTTACCCCCCAGTAAAAGCTACTCTCTCCCCCAGTTAGAGGTTCTCACTCCCCCAGTAACAGTTACTCTCCCCCAGTACCAGGTACTCTCTCCCCAGTACCAGGTACTCTCTCCCCCAGTAACAGGAACTCTCGCCCCCAGTAACAGGTACTCTCTCTCTCACCAGTAACAGCTATTCTCTCCCCCTTTAACAGGTACTCTCTCCCCCAGTAACAGGTAATCTCTCCCCCAGTAACAGATACTCTCTCCCCCAGTAACAGGTACTCTCTCCCCCAGTAACAGGTACTCTCTCTCACAGTAACAGGTAATCTCTCTCCCAGCAACAGGTACTCTCTGTCCCAGTAACAGGTACTCTCTCCCCCAATAACAGGTACTCTCTCCCCCAGTAACAGGTACTCGCTCCCCTAGAAACTGGTACTCTCTCCCCCAGTAACAGGTACTCGCTCCCCTAGTAACAGGTACTCTCTCCCCCAGTAACAGGTACTCTCTCCCCCAGTAACAGGTCCTCTCTTCCCAGTAACAGGTACTCTCTCCCCCAGTAACAGGTACTCTCTCTCCCAGTAAAAGGTAGTCTCTCCCCCAGTAACAATCACTCTCTCCCCCAGTAACAGGTACTCTCTTCTCCAGTAACAGGTACTCTCTCTCCCAGTAACAGGTACTCTCTCCCCCAGTAACAGGTAATCTCTTCCCCTGTGATAGGTACTCTCCCCCAGTAACAGATACTCTCTCCCCCACTGACAGGTACTATCTCCTCCAGTAACAGGTACTCTCTCCCCCAGTAACAGGTACTCTCTCCCCCACTGACAGGTACTATCTCCTCCAGTAACAGGTACTCTCTCCCCAAGTAACAGGTACTCTCTCCCCCAGTAACAGGTACTCGCTCCCCTAGTAACAGGTACTCTCTCCCCAAGTAACAGGTACTCTATCCCCCAGTAACAGGTACTCTCCGGCCCAGTAACAGGTACTCTCTCTCCCAGTAACAGGTACTCTCTCCCCCAGTAACAGGTACTCTCTCTCCCAGTAACAGGTACTCTCTCTCCCAGTAACAATCACTCCCTCCCCCAGTAACAGCTACTCTCCCCCAGTTATATGTACTATCTCCCCCAGTAACAATCACTCTTTCCCCCAGTAAGAGGTACTCTCTCCCCCAGTAACAGATACTCTCTCCCCCACTGACAGGTACTATCTCATCCAGCAACAGGTACTCTCTCCCCCAGTAACAGGTACTCTCTCCCCCAGTAACAGGTACTCTCTCTCCCAGTAACAGGTACTCTCTATCACAGTAACAGGTACTCTCTCTCCCAGTAACAGGTACTCTCTATCACAGTAACAGGTACTCTCTCTCCCAGTAACAGGTACTCTCTCCCCCAGTAACAGGTACTCTCTCTCCCAGTAACAGGTACTTTCTAACCCAGTAACAGGTACTCTCTCCACCAGTAACAGGAACTTTCTCCCCCAGTAAAAGCTACTCTCGCCCCCAGTTATAGGTTCTCACTCCCCCAGCAACAGGTACTCTCTCCCCCAGTAACAGGAACTCTCTCCCACAGTAACAGGTACTCTCTCTCTCACCAGTAACAGCTATTCTCTCCCCCGGTAGCAGGTACTCTCTCCCCCAGTAACAGGTACTCTCTCCCCAGTAACAGGTTCTCTCTCTCCCAGAAACAGGGACTCTCTCTCCCAGTAACAGATACTCAATCCCCCAGTAACAGGTACTCTCTCAACCAGTAACAGGTAATCTCTCTCCCAGTGACAGGTTCTCTCTCCCCTAGTAACAGGTACTCTCTCCCCCCGTAACAGATACTATCTCCCCCAGTAACAGGTCCTCTCTCCCCCAGCAAAAGGTACTCTCTCCCCCAGAAACAGGTAATCTCTCCCGCCGTACGAGGTAATCTCTCCCCCAGTAACAGGTACGCTCTCCCCTAGTAATATGTACTATTTCCCCCAGTAACAATCACTCTCTCCCCCAGTAACAGGTACTCTCTTCTCCAGTAACAGGTACAGTCTCTCCCAGTAACAGGTACTTTCTCCCCCAGTAACAGGTACTCTCTCTCCCAGTAACAGGTACTCTCTCCCCCATTAACAGGTAATCTCTTCCCCTGTGATAGGTACTCTCCCCCAGTAACATGTACTCTCTCCCCCACTGACAGGTACTATCTCCTCCAGTAACAGGTACTCTATCCCCCACTGTCAGGTACACGCTCACCCAGTAACAGTTACTCTCCCCCAGTAACAGGTACTATCTCCCCCAGTAACAGGTACTCTCTCCTCCGGTAACATGTCCTCTCTCTCCCAGTAACAGGTACTCTCTCCTCCGGTAACATGTCCTCTCTCTCCCAGTAACAGGTACTCTCTCTCCCAGTGACAGATACTTTCTCTCCCAGTAACAGGTACTCTCTCCCCCAGTAACAGGTACTCTCGCTCCCAGTAACAGGTACTTTCTACCACAGTAACAGATACTCTATCCCCCAGTAACAGGTACTCTCTCCCCCAGTAACAGGTACTCTCGCTCCCAGTAACAGGTACTTTCTACCACAGTAACAGATACTCACTCCACCACTAACAGGTACTCTCTCCCCCAGTAACAAGTACTCGCTCCCCTAGTAACAGGTACTCTCTCCCCCAGTAACAGGTACTCTCTCCCCTAGTAACAGGTACTCTATCCCCCAGTAACAGGTACTCTCTCCCCCAGTAACAGGTCCTCTCTTCCCAGTAACAGGTACTCTCTCCCCCAGTAACAGGTACTCTCTCCCCTAGTAACAGGTACTCTATCCCCCAGTAACATGTACTCTCTCCCCCACGGAAAGGTACTATCTCCTCCAGTAACAGGTACTCTATCCCCCACTGTCAGGTACACGCTCACCCAGTAACAGTTACTCTCCCCCAGTAACAGGTACTATCTCCCCCAGTAACAGGTACTCTCTCCTCCGGTAACATGTCCTCTCTCTCCCAGTAACAGGTACTCTCTCCTCCGGTAACATGTCCTCTCTCTCCCAGTAACAGGTACTCTCTCTCCCAGTGACAGATACTTTCTCTCCCAGTAACAGGGACTCTCTCCCCCAGTAACAGGTACTCTCGCTCCCAGTAACAGGTACTTTCTACCACAGTAACAGATACTCTATCCCCCAGTAACAGGTACTCTCTCCCCCAGTAACAGGTACTCTCGCTCCCAGTAACAGGTACTTTCTACCACAGTAACAGATACTCACTCCACCACTAACAGGTACTCTCTCCCCCAGTAACAAGTACTCGCTCCCCTAGTAACAGGTACTCTCTCCCCCAGTAACAGGTACTCTCTCCCCTAGTAACAGGTACTCTATCCCCCAGTAACAGGTACTCTCTCCCCCAGTAACAGGTCCTCTCTTCCCAGTAACAGGTACTCTCTCCCCCAGTAACAGGTACTCTCTCTCCCAGTAAAAGGTACTCTCTCCCCCAGTAACAATCACTCTCTCCCCCAGTAACAGGTACTCTCTTCTCCAGTAGCAGGTACTCTCTCTCCCTGTAACAGGTACTCTCTCCCCCAGTAACAGGTACTCTCTCTCCCAGTAACAATCACTCTCTCCCCCGGTAACAGGTACTTTCTCCCCCAGTAACAGGTACACTCTCCCCCAGTAACAGGTACTCTCTCCCCCAGTAATAGGTACTCATTCGCCCAGTAACAGGTACTCTCTCCCCCAGTAACAGGTACTCTCTCTACCAGTAACAGGTACTCTCTCTCCCAGTAACAGGTACTCTCTCTCCCAGTAACAGGTACTCTCTCCCCAAGTAACAGGTACTCCCTCCCCGAGTAACAGGTACTCTCTCCCCAGTAACAGGTTCTCTCTCTCCCAGTAACAGGTACGCTCTCTCCCAGTAACAGGTACGCTCTCCCCCAGTAACAGTTACTCTCTCACCCAGTAACAGGTACTCTATCCCCCAGTAACAGGTACTCTCTCCCCAGTAACAGGTTCTCTCTCTCCCAGAAACAGGGACTCTCTCTCCCAGTAACAGTCACTCAATCCCCAGTAACAGGTATTCTCTCTCCTCCAGTAACAGGTAGTCTCTCTCCCAGTAACAGGTTCTCTCTCCCCCAGTAACAGGAATTCTCTCCCCCAGTATCAGGTACTCACTCCCCCAGTAATAGTTAATCTCTCCCCCAGTAACAGGTACTCTCTCTCCCAGTAACAGCTACTCTCTGACCCAGTAACAGGTACTCACTCCCCCAGTAACATGTACTCTCTCCCCCAGTAACAGATATTATCTCCCCCAGTAACAGGTCCTCTCTCCCCCAGCAACAGGTACTCTCTCCCCCAGAAACAGGTAATCTCTCCCGCCGTACGAGATAATCTCTCCCCCAGTAACAGGTACGCTCTCCCCTAGTAATATGTACTATCTCCCCCAGTAACAATCACTCTCTCCCCCAGTAACAGGTACTCTCTTCTCCAGTAACAGGTACAGTCTCTCCCAGTAACAGGTACTCTCTCCCCCAGTAACAGGTACTCTCTCTCCCAGTAACAGGTACTCTCTCCCCCAGTAACAGGTAATCTCTCTCCCCAGTAACAGGTACTCTCTCCCCAGTAACAGGTACTCTCTCCCCCAGTAACAGGTACTCTCTCACCAGTAACAGGTACTCTCTCCCCCAGTAACAGGTAATCTCTCCCCCAGTAACACGTACTCACTCCCCAGTAACAGGTACTCTCTCCCCCAGTACACGGTACTCACTCCGCCAGTAACAGGTGCTCTCTCCCCCAGTAACAGGTACTCTCTCCCCAGTAACAGGTAATCTCTCCCCCAGTAACAGGTACTCTCTCCCCAGTAACAGGTACTCTCTCCCCAGTAACAGGTACTCTCTCCCCCAGTAACAGGTACTCTCTCTCCCAGTAACAGGTGCTCTCTTCCCAGTAACAGGTACTCTCTCCCCAGTAACAGGTACTCTCTCTCCCAGTAAAAGGTACTCTCTCCCCCAGTAACAATCACTCTCTCCCCCAGTAACAGGTACTCTCTCTCCCAGTAACAATCACTCTCTCCCCCGGTAACAGGTACTTTCTCCCCCAGTAACAGGTACACTCTCCCCCAGTAACAGGTACTCTCTCCCCCAGTAACAGGTACTCTCTCTACCAGTAACAGGTACTCTCTCTCCCAGTAACAGGTACTCTCTCTCCCAGTAACAGGTACTCTCTCCCCCAGTAACAGGTACTCTCTCCCCAAGTAACAGGTACTCCCTCCCCGAGTAACAGGTACTCTCTCCCCAGTAACAGGTTCTCTCTCTCCCAGTAACAGTTACTCTCTCACCCAGTAACAGGTTCTCTCTCTCCCAGAAACAGGTACTCTCTCTCCCAGTAAAAGGAAATCTCTCTCCCAGTATAGGTACTCTCTCCTCCAGTAACAGGTAGTCTCTCTCCCAGTAACAGGTTCTCTCTCCCCCAGTAACAGGAATTCTCTCACCCAGTAACAGGTACTCTCTCCCCCAGTATCAGGTACTCACTCCCCCAGTAATAGTTAATCTCTCCCCCAGTAACAGGTACTCTCTCTCCCAGTAACAGCTACTCTCTCCCCCAGTAACAGGTACTCACTCCCCCAGTAATAGTTACTCTCTCCCCCAGTAACAGGTAATCTCTCTCCCAGTGACAGGTTCTCTCTCCCCTAGTAACAGGTACTCTCTCCCCCAGTAACAGGTACTCTCTCCCCCAGTAACATGTACTCTCTCCCCCAGTAACAGATATTATCTCCCCCAGTAACAGGTCCTCTCTCCCCCAGCAACAGGTACTCTCTCCCCCAGAAACAGGTAATCTCTCCCGCCGTACGAGGTAATCTCTCCCCCAGTAACAGGTACGCTCTCCCCTAGTAATATGTACTATCTCCCCCAGTAACAATCACTCTCTCCCCCAGTAACAGGTACTCTCTTCTCCAGTAACAGGTACAGTCTCTCCCAGTAACAGGTACTCTCTCCCCCAGTAACAGGTAATCTCTCTCCCCAGTAACAGGTATTCTCTCTCAGTAACAGGTACTCTCTCCCCCAGTAACACGTACTCACTCCGCCTGTAACAGGTGCTCTCTCCCCCAGTAACAGGTACTCTCTTCCCAGTAACAGGAATTATCTCACCCAGTAACAGCTACTCTCTCCCCCAGTAACAGGTACTCACTCCCCCAGTAATAGTTACTCTCTCCCCCAGTAACAGGTACTCTCTCTCCCAGTAACAGGTACTCTCTGTCCCAGTAACAGGTACTCTCTCTCCCAGTAACAGATACTCTCTTCGCCAGTAATAGGTACTCTCTCCCCCAGTAACAGGTACTCTATCCCCCAGTAACAGGTACTCTCTCCCCCAGTAACAGGTACTCTCTCGCCCAGTAACAGGTACTCTCTCCCCCAGTAACAGGTACTCTCTCTCCCAGTAACAGGTACTCCCTCCCCCAGTAACAGGTACTCTCTCCCCAGCAACAGGTTCTCTCTCTCCCAGTAACAGGTACGCTCTCTCCCAGTAACAGGTACTCTCTACCCCAGTAACAGTTACTCTCTCACCCAGTAACAGGTACTCTATCCCCCAGTAACAGGTACTCTCTACCCAGTAACAGGTTCTCTCTCTCCCAGAAACAGGGACACTCTCTCCCAGTAACAGGTACTCTATCCCGCAGTAACAGGCACTCTCTCCCCAGTAACACGTACTCTCTCCCCCAGTAAAAGGTACTGTCTCCCCCAGTAACAGGTACTCTCTCTCACCAGTAACAGGTACTCTCTCCCCCAGTAAAAGGTACTGTCTCCCCCAGTAACAGGTACTCTCTCTCACCAGTAACAGGTACTCTGATTAGGGCAGGGAAAATAAAATATGAAAGGAAGCTTGCAGAGAACATTAAAATGGACTGCAAAAGCTTCTATAAATATGTAAAAAGAAAGAGGTTAGTAAAAACAAACGTAGGTCCCCTGCAGTCGGAAACAGGGGAAGTCGTAATGGGGAACAAGGAAATGGCGGATCAATTGAACAAGTACTTTGGTTCGGTGTTTACTGTGGAGGACACACACAACCTGCCGGAAATAAAAGGGGTCAGAGGATCTGGTAAGAGGGAGGAGCTAAGGGAAATCCTTATTAGTCGGGAAAAGGTATTGGGGAAATTGATGGGACTGAAGGCTGAAAAATCCCCGGGGCCTGATGGTCTGCATCCCAGAGTACTTAAGGAGGTGGCCTTGGAAATAGTGGATGCATTGACGATCATTTTCCAACATTCCTTAGACTCTGGATCAGTTCCGATGGAGTGGAGGGTGGCCAATGTAACCCCTCTTTTTAAAAAAGGAGGGAGGGAGAAAGCAGGGAATTATAGACCGGTCAGCCTGACATCGGTCGTGGGTAAAATGATGGAAGCAATTATTAAAGATGTCATAACAGACCATTTGGAAAGTGGCGACATGATAGGTCCAAGTCAGCATGGATTTGTGAAAGGGAAATCATGCTTGACAAATCTTCTGGAATTTTTTGAGGATGTTTCCAATAGGGTGGACAGGGGGGAACCAGTAGATGTGGTGTATTTGGACTTTCAGAAGGCCTTCGACAAGGTCCCACACAAGAGATTGGTGAGCAAAGTTAAAGCACATGGGATTGGGGGTAATGTGTTGACGTGGATTGAGAACTGGTTGGCACACAGGAAACAAAGAGTAGGAGTAAATGGGTACTTTTCAGAATGGCAGGCAGTGACCAGCGGGGTACCGCAGGGTTCGGTGCTGGGACCCCAGCTGTTTACATTATATATTAATGATTTGGACGAAGGGATTAAATGTAATATCTCCAAATTTGCGGATGACACTAAATTGGGAGGCAGTGTGAACAATGAGGAGGATGCTAGGAGGCTACAGAGTGACTTGGACAGGTTGGGTGAATGGGCAAATGTATGGCAGATGAAGTACAATGTGGATAAATGTGAGGTTATCCACTTTGGTGGTAAAAATAGAGAGGCGGACTATTACCTGAATGGTGGCAGATTAGGGAAAGGGGACGTGCAACGAGACCTGGGCGTCATGGTACATCAGTCACTGAAGGTGGGAATGCAAGTGCAGCAGGCAGTCAAGAAAGCAAACGGAATGATGGCCTTCATAGCAAGGGGATTTGAGTACAGGAGTAGGGAGGTGATGCTACAGTTGTACAGGGCCTTGGTGAGGCCACACCTGGAGTATTGTGCGCAGTTTTGGTCTCCTAACTTAAGGAAGGACATTCTTGCTATTGAGGGAGTGCAGCGAAGGTTCACTAGATTGATTCCTGGGATGGCCGGACTGACATATCAAGAAAGATTGGGTCAACTGAACTTGTATCCTCTGGAGTTCAGAAGAATGAGGGGGGATCTTATAGAGACATTTAAAATCCTGACTGGTTTAGACAAATTAGATGCGGGCAGAATGTTCCCAATGTTAGGGAAAACTAGAACCAGGGGTCACAGTCTAAGGATAAAGGGGAAGCCATTTAGGACTGAGCTGAGGAGGAACTTCTTCACCCAGAGAGTGGTGAATCTATGGAATTCTCTTCCACAGAAGGTTGTTGAGGCCAGTTCGCTAAATATATTCAAAAGGGAGTTAGATATAACACTCACAACTAAGGGGATCAAGGGGTATGGCGAGAAAGCAGGAATGGGGTACTGAGGTAGCATGTTCAGCCATGAACGCATTGAATGGCGGTGCAGGCTCGAAGGACCGAATGGTCTACTCCTGTACCTATTTTCTATGTTTCTATGTTTCTAACAGGTTCACACTCCCCCAGTAACAGGCACTCAATCCCCAGTAACAGGTACTCTCTCTCCCAGTAACAGGTAATCTCTCTCCCAGTAACAGGTACTCTCTCTCCCAGTAACAGGTACTCTATCCCCCAGTAACAGGTAATCTCTCTCCCCAGTAACAGGTATTCTCTCTCAGTAACAGGTACTCTCTCCCCCAGTAACAGTTACTCTCTCACCAGTAACTGGTTCTCTCTAACCCAGTAACAGGTACTCTCTCCCCCAGTAACACGTACTCACTCTCCCAGTAACAGGTACTCTCTCCCCCAGTAACAGGTACTCACTCCCCCAGTAATAGTTACTCTCTCCCCCAGTAACAGGTGCTCTTTCTCCCAGTAACAGGTACTCTCTGTCTCAGTAACAGGTACTCTCTCTCCCAGTAACAGATACTCTCTTCCCCAGTAATAGGTACTCTCTCCCCCAGTAACAGGTACTCTATCCCCAAGTAACAGGTACTCTCTCCCCCAGTAACAGGTACTCTCTCGCCCAGTAACAGGTACTCTCTGCCCCAGTAACAGGTACTCTCTCCCCCAGTAACAGGTACTCCCTCCCCCAGTAACAGGTACTCTCTCCCCAGTAACAGGATCTCTCTCTCCCAGTAACAGGTACGCTCTCTCCCAGTAACAGGTACTCTCTCCCCCAGTAACAGTTACTCTCTCACCCAGTAATAGGTGCTCTATCCCCCAGTAACAGTTACTCTCTACTCAGTAACAGGTTCTCTCTCTCCCAGAAACAGGGACACTCTCTCCCAGTAACAGGTACTCTATCCCGCAGTAACAGGCACTCTCTCCCCAGTAACACGTACTCTCTCCCCCAGTAAAAGGTACTCTCTCCCCCAGTAACAGGTACTCTCTCTCACCAGTAACAGGTACTCTCTCCCCAGTAACAGGTTCACACTCCCCCAGTAACAGGCACTCAATCCCCAGTAACAGGTACTCTCTCTCCCCCAGTAACAGGTACTCTCTCTCCCAGTAACAGGTACTGTCTCTCCCAGTAACAGGTACTCTCTCCCTCAGTAACAGGTAATCTCTCTCCCCAGTAACAGGTATTCTCTCTCAGTAACAGGTACTCTCTCCCCCAGTAACAGGTACTCTCTCCCCCAGTAACACGTACTCACTCCCCCAGAAACAGGTACTCTCTCCCCCAGTAACACATACTCACTCCGCCTGTAACAGGTGCTCTCTCCCCCAGTAACAGGTACTCTCTTCCCAGTAACAGGAATAATCTCACCCAGTAACAGGTACTCTCTCCCCCAGTAATAGTTACTCTCTCCCCCAGTAACAGGTACTCTCTCCCCCAGTAACAGGTACTCTCTCCCCCAGTAACACGTACTCACTCCCCCAGAAACAGGTACTCTCTCCCCCAGTAACACATACTCACTCCGCCTGTAACAGGTGCTCTCTCCCCCAGTAACAGGTACTCTCTTCCCAGTAACAGGAATAATCTCACCCAGTAACAGGTACTCTCTCCCCCAGTAATAGTTACTCTCTCCCCCAGTAGCAGGTACTCTCTGTCCCAGTAACAGGTACTCTCTCTCCCAGTAACAGATACTCTCTTCCCCAGTAATCGGTACTCTCTCCCCCAGTAACAGGTACTCTATCCCCCAGTAACAGGTACTCTCTCCCCCAGTAACTGGTACTCTCTCGCCCAGGAACAGGTACTCTCTCCCCCAGTAACAGGTACTCTCTCTCCCAGTAACAGGTACTCCCTCCCCCAGTAACAGGTACTCTCTCCCCAGTTACAGGTTCTCTCTCTCCCAGTAACAGGTACGCTCTCTCCCAGTAACAGGTACTCTCTCCCCCAGTAACAGTTACTCTCTCACCCAGTAACAGGTACTCTATCCCCCAGTAACAGGTACTCTCTACCCAGTAACAGGTTCTCTCTCTCCCAGAAACAGGGACACTCTCTCCCAGTAACAGGCACTCTATCCCGCAGTAACAGGCACTCTCTCCCCAGTAACACGTACTCTCTCCCCCAGTAACAGGTACTCTCTCCCCCAGTAACAGGTACTCTCTCTCACCAGTAACAGGTACTCTCTCCCCAGTAACAGATTCACACTCCCCCAGTAACAGGCACTCAATCCCCAGTAACAGGTACTCTCTCTCCCCCAGTAACAGGTACTCTATCTCCCAGTAACAGGTACTCTCTCTCCCAGTAACAGGTACTCTCTCCCCCAGTAACAGGTAATCTCTCTCCCCAGTAACAGGTATTCTCTCTCAGTAACAGGTACTCTCTCCCCCAGTAACAGTTACTCTCTCACCAGTAACTGGTTCTCTCTCCCCCAGTAACAGGTACTCTCTCCCCCAGTAACACGTATTCACTCCGCCTGTAAGAGGTGCTCTCTCTCCCAGTAACAGGTACTCTCTTCCCAGTAACAGGAATTCTCTCACCCAGTAACAGGTACTCTCTCCCCCAGTAACAGGTACTCACTCCCCCAGCAATAGTTACTCTCTCCCCCAGTAACAGGTACTCTCTCTACCAGTAACAGGTACTCTCTGTCCCAGTAACAGGTACTCTCTCTCCCAGTAACAGATATTCTCTTCCCCAGTAATAGGTACTCTCTCCCCAGTAAGAGGTACTCTATCCCCCAGTAACAGGTACTCTCTCCCCCAGTAATAGGTACTCTCTCGCCCAGTAACAGGTACTCTCTCCCCCAGTAACAGGTACTCTCTCTCCCAGTAACAGGTACTCCCTCCCCCAGTAACAGGTACTCTCTCCCCAGTAACAGGTTCTCTCTCTCCCAGTAACAGGTACGATCTCTCCCAGTAACAGGTACTCTCTCCCCCAGTAACAGTTACTCTCTCACCCAGTAACAGGTACTCTATCCCCCAGTAACACGTACTCACTCCGCCTGTAACAGGTGCTCTCTCCCCCAGTAACAGGTACTCTCTTCCCAGTAACAGGAATTATCTCACCCAGTAACAGCTACTCTCTCCCCCAGTAACAGGTACTCACTCCCCCAGTAATAGTTACTCTCTCCCCCAGTAGCAGGTACTCTTTCTCCCAGTAACAGGTACTCTCTGTCCCAGTAACAGGTACTCTCTCTCCCAGTAACAGATACTCTCTTCGCCAGTAATAGGTACTCTCTCCCCCAGTAACAGGTACTCTATCCCCCAGTAACAGGTACTCTCTCCCCCAGTAACAGGTACTCTCTCGCCCAGTAACAGGTACTCTCTCCCCCAGTAACAGGTACTCTCTCTCCCAGTAACAGGTACTCCCTCCCCCAGTAACAGGTACTCTCTCCCCAGTAACAGGTTCTCTCTCTCCCAGTAACAGGTACGCTCTCTCCCAGTAACAGGTACTCTCTACCCCAGTAACAGTTACTCTCTCACCCAGTAACAGGTACTCTATCCCCCAGTAACAGGTACTCTCTACCCAGTAACAGGTTCTCTCTCTCCCAGAAACAGGGACACTCTCTCCCAGTAACAGGTACTCTATCCCGCAGTAACAGGCACTCTCTCCCCAGTAACACGTACTCTCTCCCCCAGTAAAAGGTACTGTCTCCCCCAGTAACAGGTACTCCCTCTCACCAGTAACAGGTACTCTCTCCCCAGTAACAGGTTCACACTCCCCCAGTAACAGGCACTCAATCCCCAGTAACAGGTACTCTCTCTCCCCCAGTAACACGTAATCTCTCTCCCAGTAACAGGTACTCTCTCTCCCAGTAACAGGTACTCTATCCCCCAGTAACAGGTAATCTCTCTCCCCAGTAACAGGTATTCTCTCTCAGTAACAGGTACTCTCTCCCCCAGTAACAGTTACTCTCTCACCAGTAACTGGTTCTCTCTAACCCAGTAACAGGTACTCTCTCCCCCAGTAACACGTACTCACTCCCCCAGTAACAGGTACTCTCTCCCCCAGTAACAGGTACTCACTCCCCCAGTAATAGTTACTCTCTCCCCCAGTAACAGGTACTCTTTCTCCCAGTAACAGGTACTCTCTGTCTCAGTAACAGGTACTCTCTCTCCCAGTAACAGATACTCTCTTCCCCAGTAATAGGTACTCTCTCCCCCTGTAACAGGTACTCTATCCCCAAGTAACAGGTACTCTCTCCCGCAGTAACAGGTACTCTCTCGCCCAGTAACAGGTACTCTCTCCCCCAGTAACAGGTACTCTCTCCCCCAGTAACAGGTACTCCCTCCCCCAGTAACAGGTACTCTCTCCCTAGTAACAGGTTCTCTCTCTCCCAGTAACAGGTACGCTCTCTCCCAGTAACAGGTACTCTCTACCCCAGTAACAGTTACTCTCTCACCCAGTAATAGGTGCTCTATCCCCCAGTAACAGTTACTCTCTACCCAGTAACAGGTTCTCTCTCTCCCAGAAACAGGGACACTCTCTCCCAGTAACAGGTACTCTATCCCGCAGTAACAGGCACTCTCTCCCCAGTAACACGTACTCTCTCCCCCAGTAAAAGGTACTCTCTCCCCCAGTAACAGGTACTCTCTCTCACCAGTAACAGGTTCACACTCCCCCAGTAACAGGCACTCAATCCCCAGTAACAGGTACTCTCTCTCCCCCAGTAACAGGTACTCTCTCTCCCAGTAACAGGTACTGTCTCTCCCAGTAACAGGTACTCTCTCCCTCAGTAACAGGTAATCTCTCTCCCCAGTAACAGGTATTCTCTCTCAGTAACAGGTACTCTCTCCCCCAGTAACAGGTACTCTCTCCCCCAGTAACAGGTACTCTCTCCCCCAGTAACACGTACTCACTCCCCCAGAAACAGGTACTCTCTCCCCCAGTAACACATACTCACTCCGCCTGTAACAGGTGCTCTCTCCCCCAGTAACAGGTACTCTCTTCCCAGTAACAGGAATAATCTCACCCAGTAACAGGTACTCTCTCCCCCAGTAATAGTTACTCTCTCCCCCAGTAACAGGTACTCTCTCTCCCAGTAACAGGTACTCTCTGTCCCAGTAACAGGTACTCTCTCTCCCAGTAACAGATACTCTCTTCCCCAGTAATCGGTACTCTCTCCCCCAGTAACAGGTACTCTATCCCCCAGTAACAGGTACTCTCTCCCCCAGTAACTGGTACTCTCTCGCCCAGGAACAGGTACTCTCTCCCCCAGTAACAGGTACTCTCTCTCCCAGTAACAGGTACTCCCTCCCCCAGTAACAGGTACTCTCTCCCCAGTTACAGGTTCTCTCTCTCCCAGTAACAGGTACGCTCTCTCCCAGTAACAGGTACTCTCTCCCCCAGTAACAGTTACTCTCTCACCCAGTAACAGGTACTCTATCCCCCAGTAACAGGTACTCTCTACCCAGTAACAGGTTCTCTCTCTCCCAGAAACAGGGACACTCTCTCCCAGTAACAGGCACTCTATCCCGCAGTAACAGGCACTCTCTCCCCAGTAACACGTACTCTCTCCCCCAGTAACAGGTACTCTCTCCCCCAGTAACAGGTACTCTCTCTCACCAGTAACAGGTACTCTCTCCCCAGTAACAGATTCACACTCCCCCAGTAACAGGCACTCAATCCCCAGTAACAGGTACTCTCTCTCCCCCAGTAACAGGTACTCTATCTCCCAGTAACAGGTACTCTCTCTCCCAGTAACAGGTACTCTCTCCCCCAGTAACAGGTAATCTCTCTCCCCAGTAACAGGTATTCTCTCTCAGTAACAGGTACTCTCTCCCCCAGTAACAGTTACTCTCTCACCAGTAACTGGTACTCTCTCCCCCAGTAACACGTATTCACTCCGCCTGTAAGAGGTGCTCTCTCTCCCAGTAACAGGTACTCTCTTCCCAGTAACAGGAATTCTCTCACCCAGTAACAGGTACTCTCTCCCCCAGTAACAGGTACTCTATCCCCCAGTAACAGGTACTCTCTCCCCCAGTAACTGGTACTCTCTCGCCCAGGAACAGGTACTCTCTCTCCCAGTAACAGGTACTCCCTCCCCCAGTAACAGGTACTCTCTCCCCAGTTACAGGTTCTCTCTCTCCCAGTAACAGGTACGCTCTCTCCCAGTAACAGGTACTCTCTCCCCCAGTAACAGTTACTCTCTCACCCAGTAACAGGTACTCTATCCCCCAGTAACAGGTACTCTCTACCCAGTAACAGGTTCTCTCTCTCCCAGAAACAGGGACACTCTCTCCCAGTAACAGGCACTCTATCCCGCAGTAACAGGCACTCTCTCCCCAGTAACACGTACTCTCTCCCCCAGTAACAGGTACTCTCTCCCCCAGTAACAGGTACTCTCTCTCACCAGTAACAGGTACTCTCTCCCCAGTAACAGATTCACACTCCCCCAGTAACAGGCACTCAATCCCCAGTAACAGGTACTCTCTCTCCCCCAGTAACAGGTACTCTATCTCCCAGTAACAGGTACTCTCTCTCCCAGTAACAGGTACTCTCTCCCCCAGTAACAGGTAATCTCTCTCCCCAGTAACAGGTATTCTCTCTCAGTAACAGGTACTCTCTCCCCCAGTAACAGTTACTCTCTCACCAGTAACTGGTTCTCTCTCCCCCAGTAACAGGTACTCTCTCCCCCAGTAACACGTATTCACTCCGCCTGTAAGAGGTGCTCTCTCTCCCAGTAACAGGTACTCTCTTCCCAGTAACAGGAATTCTCTCACCCAGTAACAGGTACTCTCTCCCCCAGTAACAGGTACTCACTCCCCCAGCAATAGTTACTCTCTCCCCCAGTAACAGGTACTCTCTCTACCAGTAACAGGTACTCTCTGTCCCAGTAACAGGTACTCTCTCTCCCAGTAACAGATATTCTCTTCCCCAGTAATAGGTACTCTCTCCCCAGTAAGAGGTACTCTATCCCCCAGTAACAGGTACTCTCTCCCCCAGTAACAGGTACTCTCTCGCCCAGTAACAGGTACTCTCTCTCCCAGTAACAGGTACTCCCTCCCCCAGTAACAGGTACTCTCTCCCCAGTAACAGGTTCTCTCTCTCCCAGTAACAGGTACGATCTCTCCCAGTAACAGGTACTCTCTCCCCCAGTAACAGTTACTCTCTCCCCAGTAACAGGTTCTCTCTCTCCCAGTAACAGGTACGATCTCTCCCAGTAACAGTTACTCTCTCTCCCAGTAACAGGTACTCCCTCCCCCAGTAACAGGTACTCTCTCCCCAGTAACAGGTTCTCTCTCTCCCAGTAACAGGTACGATCTCTCCCAGTAACAGGTACTCTCTCCACCAGTAACAGGTAATCTCTCTCCCCAGTAACAGGTATTCTCTCTCAGTAACAGGTACTCTCTCCCCCAGTAACAGTTACTCTCTCACCAGTAACTGGTTCTCTCTAACCCAGTAACAGGTGCTCTCTCCCCCAGTAACACGTACTCACTCCCCCAGTAACAGGTACTCTCTCCCCCAGTAACAGGTACTCACTCCCCCAGTAATAGTTACTCTCTCCCCCAGTAACAGGTACTCTTTCTCCCAGTAACAGGTACTCTCTGTCTCAGTAACAGGTACTCTCTCTCCCAGTAACAGATACTCTCTTCCCCAGTAATAGGTACTCTCTCCCCCTGTAACAGGTACTCTATCCCCAAGTAACATGTACTCTCTCCCGCAGTAACAGGTACTCTCTCGCCCAGTAACAGGTACTCTCTCCCCCAGTAACAGGTACTCTCTCCCCCAGTAACAGGTACTCCCTCCCCCAGTAACAGGTACTCTCTCCCCAGTAACAGGTTCTCTCTCTCCCAGTAACAGGTACGCTCTCTCCCAGTAACAGGTACTCTCTACCCCAGTAACAGTTACTCTCTCACCCAGTAATAGGTGCTCTATCCCCCAGTAACAGTTACTCTCTACCCAGTAACAGGTTCTCTCTCTCCCAGAAACAGGGACACTCTCTCCCAGTAACAGGTACTCTATCCCGCAGTAACAGGCACTCTCTCCCCAGTAACACGTACTCTCTCCCCCAGTAAAAGGTACTCTCTCCCCCAGTAACAGGTACTCTCTCTCACCAGTAACAGGTACTCTCTCCCCAGTAACAGGTTCACACTCCCCCAGTAACAGGCACTCAATCCCCAGTAACAGGTACTCTCTCTCCCCCAGTAACAGGTACTCTCTCTCCCAGTAACAGGTACTGTCTCTCCCAGTAACAGGTACTCTCTCCCTCAGTAACAGGTAATCTCTCTCCCCAGTAACAGGTATTCTCTCTCAGTAACAGGTACTCTCTCCCCCAGTAACAGGTACTCTCTCCCCCAGTAACAGGTACTCTCTCCCCCAGTAACACGTACTCACTCCCCCAGAAACAGGTACTCTCTCCCCCAGTAACACATACTCACTCCGCCTGTAACAGGTGCTCTCTCCCCCAGTAACAGGTACTCTCTTCCCCAGTAATAGTTACTCTCTCCCCCAGTAACAGGTACTCTCTCTCCCAGTAACAGGTACTCTCTGTCCCAGTAACAGGTACTCTCTCTCCCAGTAACAGATACTCTCTTCCCCAGTAATCGGTACTCTCTCCCCCAGTAACAGGTACTCTATCCCCCAGTAACAGGTACTCTCTCCCCCAGTAACTGGTACTCTCTCGCCCAGGAACAGGTACTCTCTCCCCCAGTAACAGGTACTCTCTCTCCCAGTAACAGGTACTCCCTCCCCCAGTAACAGGTACTCTCTCCCCAGTTACAGGTTCTCTCTCTCCCAGTAACAGGTACGCTCTCTCCCAGTAACAGGTACTCTCTCCCCCAGTAACAGTTACTCTCTCACCCAGTAACAGGTACTCTATCCCCCAGTAACAGGTACTCTCTACCCAGTAACAGGTTCTCTCTCTCCCAGAAACAGGGACACTCTCTCCCAGTAACAGGCACTCTATCCCGCAGTAACAGGCACTCTCTCCCCAGTAACACGTACTCTCTCCCCCAGTAACAGGTACTCTCTCCCCCAGTAACAGGTACTCTCTCTCACCAGTAACAGGTACTCTCTCCCCAGTAACAGATTCACACTCCCCCAGTAACAGGCACTCAATCCCCAGTAACAGGTACTCTCTCTCCCCCAGTAACAGGTACTCTATCTCCCAGTAACAGGTACTCTCTCTCCCAGTAACAGGTACTCTCTCCCCCAGTAACAGGTAATCTCTCTCCCCAGTAACAGGTATTCTCTCTCAGTAACAGGTACTCTCTCCCCCAGTAACAGTTACTCTCTCACCAGTAACTGGTTCTCTCTCCCCCAGTAACAGGTACTCTCTCCCCCAGTAACACGTATTCACTCCGCCTGTAAGAGGTGCTCTCTCTCCCAGTAACAGGTACTCTCTTCCCAGTAACAGGAATTCTCTCACCCAGTAACAGGTACTCTCTCCCCCAGTAACAGGTACTCACTCCCCCAGCAATAGTTACTCTCTCCCCCAGTAACAGGTACTCTCTCTACCAGTAACAGGTACTCTCTGTCCCAGTAACAGGTACTCTCTCTCCCAGTAACAGATATTCTCTTCCCCAGTAATAGGTACTCTCTCCCCAGTAAGAGGTACTCTATCCCCCAGTAACAGGTACTCTCTCGCCCAGTAACAGGTACTCTCTCCCCCAGTAACAGGTACTCTCTCTCCCAGTAACAGGTACTCCCTCCCCCAGTAACAGGTACTCTCTCCCCAGTAACAGGTTCTCTCTCTCCCAGTAACAGGTACGATCTCTCCCAGTAACAGGTACTCTCTCCCCCAGTAACAGTTACTCTCTCACCCAGTAACAGGTACTCTATCCCCCAGTAACACGTACTCACTCCGCCTGTAACAGGTGCTCTCTCCCCCAGTAACAGGTACTCTCTTCCCAGTAACAGGAATTATCTCACCCAGTAACAGCTACTCTCTCCCCCAGTAACAGGTACTCACTCCCCCAGTAATAGTTACTCTCTCCCCCAGTAGCAGGTACTCTTTCTCCCAGTAACAGGTACTCTCTGTCCCAGTAACAGGTACTCTCTCTCCCAGTAACAGATACTCTCTTCGCCAGTAATAGGTACTCTCTCCCCCATTAACAGGTACTCTATCCCCCAGTAACAGGTACTCTCTCCCCCAGTAACAGGTACTCTCTCGCCCAGTAACAGGTACTCTCTCCCCCAGTAACAGGTACTCTCTCTCCCAGTAACAGGTACTCCCTCCCCCAGTAACAGGTACTCTCTCCCCAGTAACAGGTTCTCTCTCTCCCAGTAACAGGTACGCTCTCTCCCAGTAACAGGTACTCTCTACCCCAGTAACAGTTACTCTCTCACCCAGTAACAGGTACTCTATCCCCCAGTAACAGGTACTCTCTACCCAGTAACAGGTTCTCTCTCTCCCAGAAACAGGGACACTCTCTCCCAGTAACAGGTACTCTATCCCGCAGTAACAGGCACTCTCTCCCCAGTAACACGTACTCTCTCCCCCAGTAAAAGGTACTGTCTCCCCCAGTAACAGGTACTCCCTCTCACCAGTAACAGGTACTCTCTCCCCAGTAACAGGTTCACACTCCCCCAGTAACAGGCACTCAATCCCCAGTAACAGGTACTCTCTCTCCCCCAGTAACAGGTAATCTCTCTCCCAGTAACAGGTACTCTCTCTCCCAGTAACAGGTACTCTATCCCCCAGTAACAGGTAATCTCTCTCCCCAGTAACAGGTATTCTCTCTCCCAGTAACAGGTACTCTCTCTCCCAGTAACAGGTACTCTATCCCCCAGTAACAGGTAATCTCTCTCCCCAGTAACAGGTATTCTCTCTCCCAGTAACAGGTACTCTCTCTCCCAGTAACAGGTACTCTCTCCCCCAGTAACAGGTAATCTCTCTCCCAGTAACAGGTACTCTCTCTCCCAGTAACAGGTACTCTATCCCCCAGTAACAGGTAATCTCTCTCCCCAGTAACAGGTAATCTCTCTCCCAGTAACAGGTACTCTCTCTCCCAGTAACAGGTACTCTATCCCCCAGTAACAGTTACTCTCTCACCAGTAACTGGTTCTCTCTAACCCAGTAACAGGTACTCTCTCCCCCAGTAACACATACTCACTCCCCCAGTAACAGGTACTCTCTCCCCCAGTAACAGGTACTCACTCCCCCAGTAATAGTTACTCTCTCCCCCAGTAACAGGTACTCTCTCTACCAGTAACAGATACTCTCTTCCCCAGTAATAGGTACTCTCTCCCCCTGTAACAGGTACTCTATCCCCAAGTAACAGGTACTCTCTCCCGCAGTAACAGGTACTCTCTCGCCCAGTAAAAGGTACTCTCTCCCCCAGTAACAGGTACTCTCTCCCCCAGTAACAGGTACTCCCTCCCCCAGTAACAGGTACTCTCTCCCAGTAACAGGTTCTCTCTCTCCCCGTAACAGGTACGCTCTCTCCCAGTAACAGGTACTCTCTACCCCAGTAACAGTTACTCTCTCACCCAGTAATAGGTGCTCTATCCCCCAGTAACAGTTACTCTCTACCCAGTAACAGGTTCTCTCTCTCCCAGAAACAGGGACACTCTCTCCCAGTAACAGGTACTCTCTCCCCCAGTAACAGGTACTCTCTCTCACCAGTAACAGGTACTCTCTCCCCAGTAACAGGTTCACACTCCCCCAGTAACAGGCACTCAATCCCCAGTAACAGGTAATCTCTCTCCCCAGTAACAGGTAATCTCTCTCCCAGTAACAGGTACTCTCTCTCCCAGTAACAGGTACTCTATCCCCCAGTAACAGTTACTCTCTCACCAGTAACTGGTTCTCTCTAACCCAGTAACAGGTACTCTCTCCCCCAGTAACACATACTCACTCCCCCAGTAACAGGTACTCTCTCCCCCAGTAACAGGTACTCACTCCCCCAGTAATAGTTACTCTCTCCCCCAGTAACAGGTACTCTCTCTACCAGTAACAGATACTCTCTTCCCCAGTAATAGGTACTCTCTCCCCCTGTAACAGGTACTCTATCCCCAAGTAACAGGTACTCTCTCCCGCAGTAACAGGTACTCTCTCGCCCAGTAAAAGGTACTCTCTCCCCCAGTAACAGGTACTCTCTCCCCCAGTAACAGGTACTCCCTCCCCCAGTAACAGGTACTCTCTCCCCAGTAACAGGTTCTCTCTCTCCCCGTAACAGGTACGCTCTCTCCCAGTAACAGGTACTCTCTACCCCAGTAACAGTTACTCTCTCACCCAGTAATAGGTGCTCTATCCCCCAGTAACAGTTACTCTCTACCCAGTAACAGGTTCTCTCTCTCCCAGAAACAGGGACACTCTCTCCCAGTAACAGGTACTCTCTCCCCCAGTAACAGGTACTCTCTCTCACCAGTAACAGGTACTCTCTCCCCAGTAACAGGTTCACACTCCCCCAGTAACAGGCACTCAATCCCCAGTAACAGGTACTCTCTCTCCCCCAGTAACAGGTACTCTCTCTCCCAGTAACAGGTACTGTCTCTCCCAGTAACAGGTACTCTCTCCCTCAGTAACAGGTAATCTCTATCCCCAGTAACAGGTATTCTCTCTCAGTAACAGGTACTCTCTCCCCCAGTAACAGGTACTCTCTCCCCCAGTAACAGGTACTCTCTCCCCCAGTAACACGTACTCACTCCCCCAGTAACAGGTACTCTCTCCCCCAGTAACACATACTCACTCCGCCTGTAACAGGTGCTCTCTCCCCCAGTAACAGGTACTCTCTTCCCAGTAACAGGAATTATCTCACCCAGTAACAGGTACTCTCTCCCCCAGTAATAGTTACTCTCTCCCCCAGTAACAGGTACTCTCTCTCCCAGTAACAGGTACTCTCTGTCCCAGTAACAGGTACTCTCTCTCCCAGTAACAGATACTCTCTTCCCCAGTAATCGGTACTCTCTCCCCCAGTAACAGGTACTCTATCCTCCAGTAACAGGTACTCTCTCCTCCAGTAACAGGTACTCTCTCACCCAGGAACAGGTACTCTCTCCCCCAGTAACAGGTACTCTCTCTCCCTGTAACAGGTACTCCCTCCCCCAGTAACAGGTACTCTCTCCCCAGTAACAGGTTCTCTCTCTCCCAGAAACAGGGACACTCTCTCCCAGTAACAGGCACTCTATCCCGCAGTAACAGGCACTCTCTCCCCAGTAACACGTACTCTCTCCCCCAGTAACAGGTACTCTCTCCCCCAGTAACAGGTACTCTCTCTCACCAGTAACAGGTGCTCTCTCCCCAGTAACAGATTCACACTGCCCCAGTAACAGGCACTCAATCCCCAGTAACAGGTACTCTCTCTCCCCCAGTAACAGGTACTCTATCTCCCAGTAGCAGGTACTCTCTCTCCCAGTAACAGGTACTCTCTCCCCCAGTAACAGGTAATCTCTCTCCCCAGTAACAGGTATTCTCTCTCAGTAACAGGTACTCTCTCCCCCAGTAACAGTTACTCTCTCACCAGTAACTGGTTCTCTCTCCCCCAGTAACAGGTACTCTCTCCCCCAGTAACACGTATTCACTCCGCCTGTAAGAGGTGCTCTCTCTCCCAGTAACAGGTACTCTCTTCCCAGTAACAGGAATTCTCTCACCCAGTAACAGGTACTCTCTCCCCCAGTAACAGGTACTCACTCCCCCAGCAATAGTTACTCTCTCCCCCAGTAACAGGTACTCTCTCTACCAGTAACAGGTACTCTCTGTCCCAGTAACAGGTACTCTCTCTCCCAGTAACAGATATTCTCTTCCCCAGTAATAGGTACTCTCTCCCCAGTAAGAGGTACTCTATCCCCCAGTAACAGGTACTCTCTCCCCAGTAACAGGTTCACACTCCACCAGTAACAGGCACTCAATCCCCAGTAACAGGTACTCTCTCTCCCCCAGTAACAGGTACTCTCTCTCCCAGTAACAGGTACTCTCACTCCCAGTAACAGGTACTCTCTCCCCCAGTAACAGGTAATCTCTCTCCCCAGTAACAGGTATTCTCTCTCAGTAACAGGTACTCTCTCCCCCAGTAACAGTTACTCTCTCACCAGTAACTGGTTCTCTCTCCCCCAGTAACAGGTACTCTCTCCCCCAGTAACACGTACTCACTCCCCCAGTAACAGGTACTCTCTCCCCCAGTAACACGTATTCACTCCGCCTGTAACAGGTGCTCTCTCCCCCTGTAACAGGTGCTCTCTCCCCCAGTAACAGGTACTCTCTCCCCCAGTAACAGGTACTCTCTCCCCCAGTAACAGGTACTCTCTCGCCCAGTATCAGGTACTCTCTCCCCCAGTAACAGGTACTCTCTCCCAGTAACAGGTACTCTCTCCCCCAGTAACAGGTACTCACTCCCCCAGTAATAGTTACTCTCTCCCCCAGTAACAGGTACTCTCTCTCGCAGTAACAGGTACTCTCTGTCCCAGTAACAGGTACTCTCTCTCCCAGTAACAGATACTCTCTTCCCCAGTAATAGGTACTCTCTCCCCCAGTAACAGGTACTCTCTCGCGCAGTAACAGGTACTCTCTTCCCCAGTAACAGGTACTCTCTCTCCCAGTAACAGGTACTCCCTCCCACAGTATCAGGTACTCTCTCCCCAGTAACAGGTTCTCTATCCCCCAGTAACAGGTACTCTCTACCCAGTAACAGGTTCTCTCTCTCCCAGAAACAGGGACACTCTCTCCCAGTAACAGGTACTCTATCCCGCAGTAACAGGCACTCTCTCCCCAGTAACACCTTCTCTCTCCCCCAGTAAAAGGTACTCTCTCCCCCAGTAACAGGTACTCTCTCTCACCAGTAACAGGTACTCTCTCCCCAGTAACAGGTTCACACTCCCACTGTAACAGGCACTCAATCCCCAGTAACAGGTACTCTCTCTCCCCCAGTAACAGGTACTCTCTCTCCCAGTAACAGGTACTCTCTCTCCCAGTAACAGGTACTCTCTCCCCCAGTAACAGGTAATCTCTCTCCCCAGTAACAGGTATTCTCTCTCAGTAACAGGTACACTCTCCCCCAGTAACAGTTACTCTCTCACCAGTAACTGGTTCTCTCTCCCCCAGTAACACGTACTCACTCCCCCAGTAACAGGTACTCTCTCCCCCAGTAACACGTACTCACTCCGCTTGTAACAGGTGCTCTCTCCCCCAGTAACAGGTACTCTCTTCCCAGTAACAGGAATTATCTCACCCAGTAACTGCTACTCTCTCCCCCAGTAACAGGTACTCACTCCCCCAGTAATAGTTACTCTCTCCCCCAGTAACAGGTACTCTCTCTCCCAGTAACAGGTACTCTCTGTCCCAGTAACAGGTACTCTCTCTCCCAGTAACAGATACTCTCTTCCCCAGTAATCGGTACTCTCTCCCCCAGTAACAGGTACTCTATCCCCCAGTAACAGGTACTCTCTCCCCCAGTAACAGGTACTCTCTCACCCAGTAACAGGTACTCTCTCCCCCAGTAACAGGTACTCTCTCTCCCAGTAACAGGTACTCCCTCCCCCAGTAACAGGTACTCTCTCCCCAGTAACAGGTACGCTCTCTCCCAGTAACAGGTACTCTCTCCCCCAGTAACAGTTACTCTCTCACCCAGTAACAGGTACTCGCTCCCCCAGTAACAGGTACTCTCTCCCCCAGTAACAGGTTCTCTCTCTCCCAGTAACAGGTACGCTCTCTCCCAGTAACAGGTACTCTCTCCCCCAGTAACAGTTACTCTCTCACCCAGTAACAGGTACTCTATCCCCCAGTAACAGGTACTCTCTACCCAGTAACAGGTTCTCTCTCTCCCAGAAACAGGGACACTCTCTCCCAGTAACAGGTACTCCATCCCGCAGTAACAGGCACTCTCTCCCCAGTAACACGTACTCTCTCCCCCAGTAACAGGTACTCTCTCCCCCAGTAACAGGTACTCTCTCTCACCAGTAACAGGTACTCTCTCCCCAGTAACAGGTTCACACTCCCCCAGTAACAGGCACTCAATCCCCAGTAACAGGTACTCTCTCTCCCCCAGTAACAGGTACTCTCTCTCCCAGTAACAGGTACTCTCTCTCCCAGTAACAGGTACTCTCTCTCCCAGTAACAGGTACTCTCTCCCCCAGTAACAGGTAAACTCTCTCCCCAGTAACAGGTATTCTCTCGCAGTAACAGGTGCTCTCTCCCCCAGTAACAATTACTCTCTCACCAGTAACTGGTTCTCTCTCCCCCAGTAACAGGTAATCTCTGCCCCAGTAACACGTACTCACTCCCCCAGTAACAGGTACTCTCTCCCCCAGTAACACGTACTCACTCCGCCTGTAACAGGTGCTCTCTCCCCCAGTAACAGGTACTCTCTTCCCAGTAACAGGAATTATCTCACCCAGTAACAGCTACTCTCTCCCCCAGTAACAGGTACTCACTCCCCCAGTAATAGTTACTCTCTCCCCCAGTAACAGGTACTCTCTCTCCCAGTAACAGGTACTCTCTGTCCCAGTAACAGGTACTCTCTCTCCCAGTAACAGATACTCTCTTCGCCAGTAATAGGTACTCTCTCCCCCAGTAACAGGTACTCTATCCCCCAGTAACAGGTACTCTCTCTCCCAGTAACAGGTACGCTCTCTCCCAGTAACAGGTACTCTCTACCCCAGTAACAGTTACTCTCTCACCCAGTAACAGGTACTCTATCCCCCAGTAACAGGTACTCTCTACCCAGTAACAGGTTCTCTCTCTCCCAGAAACAGGGACACTCTCTCCCAGTAACAGGTACTCTATCCCGCAGTAACAGGTAATCTCTCTCCCAGTAACAGGTGCTCTATCCCCCAGTAACAGGTAATCTCTCTCCCAGTAACAGGTACTCTCTGATCCTGTAACAAGTACTCTCTCCCCCAGTAACAGGTGCTCTCCCTCCCAGTAACAGGTACTCTCTCCCCCAGTAACAGGTACTCTCTCTCCCAGTAACAGGTACTCTCTGTCCCAGTAACAGGTACTCTCTCCCCCAGTAACAGTTACTCTCTCCCGCAGTAACAGGTACTCTCTCCCCCAGTAACAGGTAATCTCTCTCCCAGTGACAGATACTCTCTCCCCTAGTAACAGGTACTCTCTCCCCCAGTAACAGGTACTCTCTCCCCCAGTAACATGTACTCTCTCCCCCAGTAGCAAGTAGTCTCTTCCCCGGTAACAGGTACTCTCTCCCCCAGTAACAGGTACTCTCTCCCACAGTAACAGGTACTCTCTCCCCCAGTAACAGGTACTCTCTCCCCCAGTAGCAAGTACTCTCTTCCCCGGTAACAGGTACTCTCTCCCCCAGTAACAGGTACTTTCTCCCCCAGTAACAGGAACTCTCTCCCCCAGTAACAGGTACTCTCTCCCCCAGTAACAGGTACACTCTCCCCCAGTAACAGGGACTCTCTCCCCCAGTAACAGGTACTCTCTCCCCCAGTAACAGGTACTCTCTCCCCCAGTAACAGGTACTCTCTCCCCCAGTAACAGGGGCTCTCTCCCCCAGTAACAGGTAGTCTCTCCCCCAGTAACAGGGACTCTCTCCCCCAGTAACACGTACTCTCTCCCCCAGTAACAGGTACTCTCTCCCCCAGTAACAGGTACTCTCTCCCCCAGTAACAGGGACTCTCTCCCCCAGTAACAGGGACTCTCTCCCCCCGTAACAGGTACTCTCTCCCCCAGTAACAGGTACTCTCTCCACCAGTAACAGGTACTCTCTCTCCCAGTAACAGGTACTCTCTCCCCCAGTAACAGGGACTCTCTCCCCCAGTAACAGGTACTCTCTCCCCCAGTAACAGGGAGACTCTCCCCCAGTAACAGGTACTCTCTCCCCCAGTAACAGGTACTCTCTCCCCCAGTAACAGCTACTCTCTCCCCCAGTAACAGGTGATCTCTCTCCCAGTAACAGGAACTCTCTCCCCCAGTAACAGGTACTCTCTCTCCCAGTAACAGGGACTCTCTCCCCCAGTAACAGGTACTCTCTCTCCCAGTAACAGGTACTCTCTCCCCCAGTAACAGGGATTCTCTCCCCCAGTAACAGGTACTCTCTCCCCCAGTAACAGGAACTCTCTGCCCCAGTAACAGGTACTCTCTCTGTTTTCATCGTACACTTGACCCCTTGGGTGCGGTGCTGACACTGTTTTATTTGGAAGCTTGTGAAAATTCTGCGGATTGACAGGATGAGCGCCGGAGACAGCAATGCCACCGGATCTTTTTCTGGGAGTCGAGGGCGCAATGGCGGGCGAGTGGGGGCACTGCTGGGGGTGGCAGGAGCTCATGTGATGGAACCTCCCCCCAATCTATCGAAGCAGTGTTGCCCGCCCTCCACCCAGCCCCGGCCCACAGCCTCCTGACGTCTGACTGAAGCCCTGCTGCCCCTGCCGGACCCCCACACACTGGAGCAGCTGCTGGGAGACTCAAGGATTCTTTGGCTGGGCTTTGTTGTGGCTCCGTTGATTTATGTGGAGCTGACTGTTATCGATGAATCTGTTCCCAGTTACTCCGCACTGCAGTATAACCAGCTGCAGAAATACCTTACAGAGCAATGAGGAGTCAGAATCCATCCAATTATTCCAAAGATCTACAACCAATTCCACTAAAAGCAAGTTCAGTTTCCCAAGGAATGATATATCAACCTGACCAGAGCTTGACCCTCCCGGCTTAACATGGGACAAGGAGCTCGTGACCAGGCTGGCCGGTGATGGACATCAGCCAGCATGACATCGCCGCCCAGACCAAGAGGTGGCAGCTTGACCTGGCAGTGTGGGTGGGGGGTCGGAGCGGTGGAGCGGAGGTGTCTCGCCATGAGACACCACTGTATGGACTGGCCAATACGCACTCAGGTCCAGGCAGAGTGTCCAATAGGAGATGTGCGGCCCAAAAGGGCTGTCATGGTTGGTTCAATCTCTTTGTTCAACAACCAAAGAAGTCAAAAAGTTGCTGGCTGGCTGGAAAAGCTCATTTGAAATGTTAAGTGGTAGAGAGGGACAGAGAGCGGAGGGGAAGAATACTCGACCAGAGCAAGTGGCAATATTCAGACATCAGCACCTCACGTAAAATGTGCCACCGACTGGTAGTAACAGGGGAGATCTCCCCGGCAGGAGTCTGCGCTCTGGGTGCTCAGGGGTAGCTCGGACTGGAGATTCAAACCCCCAGGAGCAACTGGAATAGATGGGTGGGTGGGCGGAGGGTGGGTAGGTGGGGGTGGGGATATGGGGAGAGGGTGGGTAGGTGGGGTTGGGGATATGGGGAGAGGGTGGGTAGGTGGGGTTGGGGATATGGGGAGAGGGTGGGTAGGTGGGGTTGGGGAGAGGGTGGGTAGGTGGGGGTGGGGATATGGGGAGAGGGTGGGTAGGTGGGGGTGGGGATATGGGGAGAGGGTGGGTAGGTGGGGTTGGGGATATGGGGAGAGGGTGGGTAGGTGGGGTTGGGGATATGGGGAGAGGGTGGGTAGGTGGGGTTGGGGAGAGGGTGGGTAGGTGGGGGTGGGGATATGGGGAGAGGGTGGGTAGGTGGGGGTGGGGATATGGGGAGAGGGTGGGTAGGTGGGGTTGGGGATATGGGGAGAGGGTGGGTAGGTGGGGGTGGGGATATGGGGAGAGGGTGGGTAGGTGGGGGTGGGGATATGGGGAGAGGGTGGGTAGGTGGGGGTGGGGATATGGGGAGAGGGTGGGTGGGTGGGGGTGGGGAGAGGGTGGGTCGGTGGGAAGGTGGGGTTGGGGAGAGGGTGGGTGGGGTTTGGGGATGGGAG
>JASTWF010002328.1:0-30749 GCA_030390025.1 Squalus acanthias
GAGAGACAGAGAGGAACACGGAGAGAGAGAGGAACACGGAGAGAGAGAGAGGAACATGGAGAGAGAGAGAGGGGAACACGGAGAGAGAGAGAGGAACACGGAGAGAGAGAGAGAGAGGAACACGGAGAGAGAGAGAGAGAGAGGAACACGGAGAGATAGAGAGAGAGGAACACGGAGAGAGAGAGAGGAACACGGAGAGAGAGAGCGAGGAACACGGAGAGAGAGAGAGAGAGAGGAACACGGAGTGAGAGAGATAGGAACACGGAGAGAGAGAGGAACACGGAGAGAGAGAGAGAGAAACACGGAGAGAGAGAGAGAGAGAGGAACACGGAGTGAGAGAGAGAGGAACACGGAGAGAGAGAGGAACACGGAGAGAGAGAGAGAGAAACACGGAGAGAGAGAGAGAGAGAGAGAGGAACACGGCGAGAGAGAGGAACACGGAGAGAGAGAGAGAGAGGAACACGGAGAGAGAGAGAGGAACATGGAAAGAGAGAGAGAGAGGAACACGGAGAGAGAAAGAGGAACATGGAGAGAGAGAGGAACACGGAGAGAGAGAGAGAGAGGAACACGGAGAGAGAGAGGAACACGGAGAGAGAGAGGAACACGGAGAGAGAGAGAGGAACACGGAGAGAGAGAGAGCGGAATACGGAGAGAGAGATGAATATGGAAAGAGAGAGAGATGAACACGGAGAGAGATAGAGGAACATGGAGAGAGAGAGGAATACGGAGAGAGAGAGAGAGAGGAACACGGAGAGAGAGAGGAAGACGGAGAGAGAGAGAGGAACACGGAGAGAGAGAGAGGAACATGGAGAGAGAGAGGCACACGGAGAGAGAGAGAGAGAAACACGGAGAGAGAGAGAGAGAGAGAGAGGAACACGGAGAGAAAGAGAGAGAGGAACACGGAGAGAGAGGAACACAGAGAGAGAGAGGAACATGGAGAGAGAGAGAGGAACACGGAGAGTGAGGAACACGGAGAGAGAGAGAGAGGAACACGGAGAGAGAAATAGGAACATGGAGAGAGAGAGGAACATGGAGAGAGAGAGAGGAACATGGAGAGAGAGAGAGGAACACGGAGAGAGAGAGAGGAACACGGAGAGAGAGAGAGAGGAACACGGAGAGAGAGGAAAACGGAGAGAGAGAGGAACACGGAGAGAGAGAGAGAGAGGAACACGGAGAGAGAGAGCGGAACACGGAGAGAGAGAGAGAGGAACACAGAGAGAGAGAGCGGAACACGGAGAGAGAGACAGGAAAAGGGAGAGAGAGAGAGAGGAACACGGAGAGAGAGACAGGAACAAGGAGAGAGAGAGAGAGGAATACGAAGAGTGAGAGAGGAACACGGAGAGAGAGAGAGAGGAACACGGAGAGAGAGAGGAACACGGAGAGAGAGAGGAACATGGAGAGAGAGAGGAACACGGAGAGAGAGAGAGAGAGCGGAACACGGAGAGAGAGAGAGGAACTTGGAAAGAGAGAGAGAGGAACACGGAGAGAGAAAGAGGAACATGGAGAGAGAGAGGAACACGGAGAGAAAGAGAGAGAGGAACACGGAGAGAGAGAGGAACACAGAGAGAGAGAGAGGAACATGGAGAGAGAGAGAGGAACACGGAGAGAGAGGAACACGGAGAGAGAGAGAGAGGAACACGGAGAGAGAAAGAGGAACATGGAGAGAGAGAGGAACACGGAGAGAGAGAGAGGAACACGGAGAGAGAGAGGAACATGGAGAGAGAGAGAGGAACATGGAGAGAGAGAGAGGAACACGGAGAGAGAGAGAGGAACACGGAGAGAGAGAGAGAGGAACACGGAGAGAGAGGAAAACGGAGAGAGAGAGGAACACGGAGAGAGAGAGAGAGGAACACGGAGAGAGAGAGCGGAACATGGAAAGAGAGAGAGAGGAACACGGAGAGAGAAAGAGGAACATGGAGAGAGAGAGGAACACGGAGAGAAAGAGAGAGAGGAACACGGAGAGAGAGAGAGAGAGGAACACGGAGAGAGAGAGTGAGAGAGAGAGGAACACGGAGAGAGAGAGAGAGAGGAACACGGAGAGAGAGAGAGAGAGAGGAACACGGAGTGAGAGAGAGAGGAACACGGAGAGAGAGAGGAACACGGAGAGAGAGAGAGAGAGAAACACGGAGAGAGAGAGAGTGAGAGAGAGGAACACGGAGAGAGAGAGAGAGAGGAACACGGAGAGAGAGAGAGGAACATGGAAAGAGAGAGAGAGGAACACGGAGAGAGAGAGAGAGAGGAACACGGAGAGAGAGGAACACGGAGCGAGAGAGAGGAACACGGAGAGAGAGAGAGGAACATGGAGAGAGAGAGAGAGGAACACGGAGAGAGAGAGGAACACGGAGAGAGAGAGAGAGAAACACGGAGAGAGAGAGAGAGAGAGGAACACGGAGTGAGAGAAAGAGGAACACGGAGAGAGAGAGGAACACGGAGAGAGAGAGAGAGAAACACGGAGAGAGAGAGAGAGAGAGAGAGGAACACGGCGAGAGAGAGGAACACGGAGAGAGAGAGAGAGAGGAACACGGAGAGAGAGAGAGGAACATGGAAAGAGAGAGAGAGAGGAACACGGAGAGAGAAAGAGGAACATGGATAGAGAGAGGAACACGGAGAGAGAGAGAGAGAGGAACACGGAGAGAGAGGAACACGGAGAGAGAGAGGAACACGGAGAGAGAGAGAGGAACACGGAGAGAGAGAGAGCGGAATACGGAGAGAGAGATGAATATGGAAAGAGAGAGAGATGAACACGGAGAGAGATAGAGGAACATGGAGAGAGAGAGGAATACGGAGAGAGGGAGAGAGAGGAACACGGAGAGAGAGAGGAAGACGGAGAGAGAGAGAGGAACACGGAGAGAGAGAGAGGAACATGGAGAGAGAGAGGCACACGGAGAGAGAGAGAGAGAAACACGGAGAGAGAGAGAGAGAGAGAGAGAGGAACACGGAGAGAAAGAGAGAGAGGAACACGGAGAGAGAGGAACACAGAGAGAGAGAGGAACATGGAGAGAGAGAGAGGAACACGGAGAGTGAGGAACACGGAGAGTGAGAGAGAGGAACACGGAGAGAGAAAGAGGAACATGGAGAGAGAGAGAACATGGAGAGAGAGAGAGGAACATGGAGAGAGAGAGAGGAACACGGAGAGAGAGAGAGGAAAACGGAGAGAGAGAGAGAGGAACACGGAGAGAGAGGAAAACGGAGAGAGAGAGGAACACGGAGAGAGAGAGAGAGAGGAACACGGAGAGAGAGAGCGGAACACGGAGAGAGAGAGAGAGGAACATGGAGAGAGAGAGCGGAACACGGAGAGAGAGACAGGAAAAAGGAGAGAGAGAGAGAGGAACACGGAGAGAGAGACAGGAACAAGGAGAGAGAGAGAGAGGAATACGAAGAGTGAGAGAGGAACACGGAGAGAGAGAGAGAGGAACACGGAGAGAGAGAGAGGAAAAAGGAGAGAGAGAGGAACATGGAGAGAGAGAGGAACACGGAGAGAGAGAGAGAGAGCGGAACACGGAGAGAGAGAGAGGAACTTGGAAAGAGAGAGAGAGGAACACGGAGAGAGAAAGAGGAACATGGAGAGAGAGAGGAACACGGAGAGAAAGAGAGAGAGGAACACGGAGAGAGAGAGGAACACAGAGAGAGAGAGAGGAACATGGAGAGAGAGAGAGGAACACGGAGAGAGAGGAACACGGAGAGAGAGAGAGAGGAACACGGAGAGAGAAAGAGGAACATGGAGAGAGAGAGGAACACGGAGAGAGAGAGAGAGAGGAACACGGAGAGAGAGAGGAACATGAAGAGAGAGAGAGGAACATGGAGAGAGAGAGAGGAACACGGAGAGAGAGAGAGGAACACGGAGAGAGAGAGAGAGGAACACGGAGAGAGAGGAAAACGGAGAGAGAGAGGAACACGGAGAGAGAGAGAGAGGAACACGGAGAGAGAGAGCGGAACATGGAAAGGGAGAGAGAGGAACACGGAGAGAGAAAGAGGAACATGGAGAGAGAGAGGAACACGGAGAGAAAGAGAGAGAGGAACACGGAGAGAGAGAGGAACACAGAGAGAGAGAGAGGAACATGGAGAGAGAGAGAGGAACACGGAGAGAGAGGAACACGGAGAGAGAGAGAGAGGAACACGGAGAGAGAGGAAAACGGAGAGAGAGAGGAACACGGAGAGAGAGAGAGAGGAACACGGAGAGAGAGAGCGGAACACGAAGAGAGAGAGAGAGGAACACGGAGAGAGAGAGCGGAACACGGAGAGAGAGACAGGAACAAGGAGAGAGAGAGAGAGGAACACAGAGAGAGAGACAGGAAGAAGGAGAGAGAGAGAGGAACATGGAGAGAGAGAGAGGAACACGGAGAGAGAGAGAGGGGAACACGGAGAGAGAGAGAGGAACACGGAGAGAGAGACAGGAACAAGGAGAGAGAGAGAGAGGAAGACGGAGAGAGAGAGAGGAACACGGAGAGAGAGAGAGGAACACGGAGAGAGAGAGAGGAACACGGAGAGACAGAGAGGAACACGGAGAGAGAGAGGAACACGGAGAGAGAGAGAGAGGAACACGGAGAGAGAGAGTGAGAGAGAGAGGAACACGGAGAGAGAGAGAGAGAGGAACACGGAGAGAGAGAGAGGAACGCGGAGAGAGAGAGAGAGGAACACGGAGAGAGAGAGAGAGAGAGGAACACGGAGTGAGAGAGAGAGGAACACGGAGAGAGAGAGGAACACGGAGAGAGAGAGAGAGAGAAACACGGAGAGAGAGAGAGTGAGAGAGAGGAACACGGAGAGAGAGAGAGAGAGGAACACGGAGAGAGAGAGAGGAACATGGAAAGAGAGAGAGGAACACGGAGAGAGAGAGAGAGAGGAACACGGAGAGAGAGGAACACGGAGCGAGAGAGAGGAACACGGAGAGAGAGAGAGGAACATGGAGAGAGAGAGAGAGGAACACGGAGAGAGAAAGAGGAACATGGAGAGAGAGAGGAACACGGAGAGAGAGAGAGAGAGGAACACGGAGAGAGAGAGGAACACGGAGAGAGAGAGAGGAACACGGAGAGAGAGAGAGGAACATGGAGAGAGAGAGGAACACGGAGAGAGAGAGAGAGCGGAACACGGAGAGAGAGAGAGGAACATGGAAAGAGAGAGAGAGGAACACGGAGAGAGAAAGAGGAACATGGAGAGAGAGAGGAACACGAAGAGAGAGAGAGAGAGGAACACGGAGAGAGAGAGGAACACGGAGAGAGAGAGAGGAACACGGAGAGAGAGAGAGGAACATGGAGAGAGAGAGGAACACGGAGAGAGAGAGAGAGAAGCACGGAGAGAGAGAGAGAGAGAGAGAGAGAGGAACACGGAGAGAGAGAGAGAGGAATACGAAGAGAGAGAGAGGAACATGGAGAGAGAGAGAGAGGAACACGGAGAGAGAGAGGAACATGGAGAGAGAGAGAGGAACACGGAGAGAGAGGAACATGGAGAGAGAGAGAGAGGAACACGGAGAGAGAGAGAGGAACATGGAGAGAGAGAGAGAGGAACACGGAGAGAGAGAGAGGAACACGGAGAGAGAGAGAGGAACATGGAGAGAGAGAGAGGAACACGGAGAGTGAGGAACACGGAGAGAGAGAGAGAGGAACACGGAGAGAGAAAGAGGAACATGGAGAGAGAGAGGAACATGGAGAGAGAGAGAGGAACATGGAGAGAGAGAGAGGAACACGGAGAGAGAGAGAGGAACACGGAGAGAGAGAGAGAGGAACACGGAGAGAGAGGAAAACGGAGAGAGAGAGGAACACGGAGAGAGAGAGAGAGGAACACGGAGAGAGAGCGGAACACGGAGAGAGAGAGAGAGGAACACGGAGAGAGAGAGCGGAACACGGAGAGAGAGACAGGAACAAGGAGAGAGAGAGAGAGGAACACGGAGAGAGAGACAGGAACAAGGAGAGAGAGAGAGAGGAATACGAAGAGTGAGAGAGGAACACGGAGAGAGAGAGAGAGGAACACGGAGAGAGAGAGAGGAACACGGAGAGAGAGAGGAACATGGAGAGAGAGAGGAACACGGAGAGAGAGAGAGAGAGCGGAACACGGAGAGAGAGAGAGGAACATGGAAAGAGACAGAGAGGAACACGGAGAGAGAAAGAGGAACATGGAGAGAGAGAGGAACACGGAGAGAAAGAGAGAGAGGAACACGGAGAGAGAGAGGAACACAGAGAAGAGAGAGGAACATGGAGAGAGAGAGAGGAACACGGAGAGAGAGGAACACGGAGAGAGAGAGAGAGGAACACGGAGAGAGAAAGAGGAACATGGAGAGAGAGAGGAACACGGAGAGAGAGAGAGAGAGGAACACGGAGAGAGAGAGGAACATGGAGAGAGAGAGAGGAACATGGAGAGAGAGAGAGGAACACGGAGAGAGAGAGAGGAACACGGAGAGAGAGAGAGAGGAACACGGAGAGAGAGGAAAACGGAGAGAGAGAGGAACACGGAGAGAGAGAGAGAGGAACACGGAGAGAGAGAGCGGAACATGGAAAGAGAGAGAGAGGAACACGGAGAGAGAAAGAGGAACACGGAGAGAGAGAGGAACACGGAGAGAAAGAGAGAGAGGAACACGGAGAGAGAGAGGAACACAGAGAGAGAGAGAGGAACATGGAGAGAGAGAGAGGAACACGGAGAGAGAGGAACACGGAGAGAGAGAGAGAGGAACACGGAGAGAGAGGAAAACGGAGAGAGAGAGGAACACGGAGAGAGAGAGAGAGGAACACGGAGAGAGAGAGCGGAACACGAAGAGAGAGAGAGAGGAACACGGAGAGAGAGAGCGGAACACGGAGAGAGAGACAGGAACAAGGAGAGAGAGAGAGAGGAACACGGAGAGAGAGACAGGAAGAAGGAGAGAGAGAGAGAGGAACATGGAGAGAGAGAGAGGAACACGGAGAGAGAGAGAGGGGAACACGGAGAGAGAGAGAGGAACACGGAGAGAGAGACAGGAACAAGGAGAGAGAGAGAGAGGAAGACGGAGAGAGAGAGAGGAACACGGAGAGAGAGAGAGGAACACGGAGAGAGAGAGAGGAACACGGAGAGACAGAGAGGAACACGGAGAGAGAGAGGAACACGGAGAGAGAGAGAGGAACACGGAGAGAGAGAGAGAGAGGAACACGGAGAGAGAGAGTGAGAGAGTGTAAGGGATTCTGACCCTGCGTGTCTCGCAGCCTGTGAGATTCACGCGGCTCTGTGCAGCCTGTATGTCAGTGCGGGTCTAGGCCTTGTTGCCTGTTCTGGTCTCCAGCCAGTCTGGGAACACTAGACACACCTGTGAGTGGTTCGAATCACTCTCCCTTACGGTTCTAGACACTGGACTTAGATGCGAGAGCAGTAATGGAGATAAAACTCATGTAGACTTGGTTTGAATGGTACGAAATGGAAAATCTTTATTGCATGATACTTAAGATTATGAAATACATGTCATAAGCACAGATTAATGACAGTACAATCTTACAAACAGTTATATAGTCGATCTTAGGGAAACGAGGAACGAACGGCACAAAGTAAATAGGGGCACACATTACAAATATCCTTAATCCTTAAACCCTCCCCTATCAATATCTATCCTAAACTAGATTCGTAGGATTTCGAGACTCATGCTCACCACTCGTGATAACTCGGAGAAATTCCGAATAGCTGATCGGATGCTTTTCACCGCAGCACCCACGTGTCGGTCAGGAGATCTCCTGGTCCCACTTGTTTACTTGCTTCTGCTGCTCCGGCTAGCAGGCTGGAACGTCTGCTGTGATGAAGATCTATATTGGTTGGTTTAACAGGTACTCTTCGAGCACAGTTGTCGATATCGTCGATACGATATGGCTTTCACATTCCAGTTACTTTGGGCACAGTCCAGTTATCATCGATGCAATATGTTTCGTTATAAGTTCGAAGAAGTCTTCCTAGCGAGGAAAACGTGGATAATCGACCTACAGGCGCGGTCGGGATTTACTGACCGTGGCGATGGATATGGTCTTCCTCTCTTCTCATCTCTTCTCGGGCCTTTTGGTTCCGATACCGGTTACCAATATAGGTCTTCGTTACGCGACACGAGGTAGATCCGAACGGATCAGAAAGTTCAACAGTCTTTTCAGAAGAGGCAACAGGCAAGCAGAAGCCCAACTACGAGTACACAGGAGCAGCCACGAGGTTACGAATCGACCGGATAAGAGCACAGGAGCAGCCACGATAAGAGCAGCAAGAGCAGCAAGAGAGAGAATGGACGGTTTGGAGCCTGCAGTTATAGTGCAAAATCTTCCGTTTCCCGCCCAACTATAATGTCCATTCTTTTGTTTAGGGTTTGGCGCTCAAATGTCTTGTATGGGTGATCTCCGTTCTTAATGGGTTTCGGGGCTACTCGTAAATGTCTGAGTACCTGTTAATATTTCTCCCATTGTTAAATCGGTCGGTGTTCTCCCTGGAGGGGTTTGGGGCTTCCAAGTGTCCTGTATAACTACCTGCTAACGGCTCTCTCATCGTAGAGTCGTTGGGATTTTACATATTAATGTCTTTTGGATGGGCCCTTGATTACTCGGTACAATGGCTTTCCTTTGTACCTGGGAGACCGATTTCAGTATCTATGTGTATACTGCAAACCCATAATGTCTCGTGTATTATCTTCACTGTGCTGAATCTTAATCGATCTTGCACAAATGTTTATTGGAACGCCATCTTGTCTGCCTGTTGAAAAGTCTAGAATGTTCTGTCACGAGGTGCGGCGGCCATTTTACAGGCTGCTTGTGTCCACTTTAAACCTGCCAGCATTCTACTGAAATAAAAGCTGTTTGAACGAAACTTTGTGTTTTCTCCTTATTAATAAAATCGCGATATATTGCGAATTCTACAGTCCCTCCTGTTGATGCGAATAACTCCGCTTATCGTATCAAAAATCATAGTGGTGAGCAATATTATCTCGATTTCTCTCCGAATCCAGTAAATTAATCCCATAATTTTAACTTAGCTAGGGTCTCTGTGTCGTCCTCATTTCCCAAGAAGATTACATTTTATATCACCGTAGGCATTATTTGCCCTTAAACTTACACCACTTGTTTTCCTTCCCGGCGTAACCAGGCCGATGCCTCTCGTATCACCTGTATATTCATCTTTTATTCAGGGAAAGGAGAAACAGAACCCAAAACCAAACAATCATTTTTAACTGTAACACCATCACCAAAATAATCAACACCAACTCTTAAAACATGTCGAGTTCCCAACGTATTTACAATCTCTGAAAATCTTATATGAGTACAGGCTTCCGCGGCGCACGTGGCGAGCGGGAGTGACGCCATTTTCCGATTACACGGTGCTCTCATCGTGCACGCGCACGTAACGTTCTCGCCACTCTCCCGTGTTTTCATGCTTGGTGAGGCGTTTGTCTCTTTTACAATGTACAACCAATAGGTACACTACAATGAAAACTTGGCATACGACTAAAATGTGGGAGGCTATTCTGATCCATGAAGGTACTTCAATATTGGTGAACAGATTCCACCACGGTGGAACTACTATATCCAGAATGTCTGTTCCTATTTCGACAGTTTTCTGCTCTAATGTATAAAAATGTTTCTGTGATACCGCGACGGCTTTCAAAAGCTTGGTGAGGTGTTCAGGGAGAGGGGGAATGAGGTTTCCAAAATGCGCGACGAATCGCTGCAAGTCGGTGAAATTCTCTTTTACTGTGAGATGAACAGTGGATGGTTCAGGGATTGGGATAATTCGCTGTTGTGCTACTTGAACTTCCGCCCTGGGTTTAAAACAGAAACTGCTGTCACTCACCGGACACCGGCTACGGTTTCCATGCTGGTAGTGTTGCGCTGCAGTGGTAACACAATATGTTCCACCCCCGATGTATGCTACCTGCGGAGGCACATGATCTTGTGCCATTGCCTCCATGGTGCAATTCATGGACTTGGCGCCAGTCGTTCTGAACCCGCACTGTGGTGTTAAAAAGGCATTCAAGTGCTGGGGACACAGTATTATGTGTGCTCCCCTGCCACGACAACCAGAGAGATCTGTACCTGTCATCGTTTGCTCCCAGCGGATGACGTAAGGTGGAACCGCTGCATAACGAATGTGGGCTCCCCCCTGAATGACACCAATGTTCTCTACCCGATATACCGGGGCGGGCTTTGCTGTGTCGCCCAAAACCGGCATGCGTAAAACTATACCCATGATGGTATGGTTTGATCGTCCACAGTCCACGGGGACTGGGTATGCTTCTGAAGCTAGCCTGAGCTGGCATGGACTTAATGCGTTCTGAAAAGGGTGGAGCGCCCGCAGGTGTTTGTTACTTATCCAGGACGGAACCAAACCTTGTTTTAAATCCTCCAAATTACTGCGGCCCTCGCCCAGTAACCACGCCCCGTAAAGCACGCACACCTCGTTCTGCGCAGCTTGATCGGATGCATTCCGATCTTCCCTAATCAGGGCATTTACCGTCTTTGCATGTTTCTCCAACTCTGCTATAATTTCCTTTAAATGGAGGGTCATGGCTTGGTCCTCGTGTAGACCCGACCCTACCACTTTATTCTCATCTGTTAGAATGTCCTTTAATTGTGTCTTTAAACCATTAATCTGGGTCTGCAGCTCCACACTGTCTAGAGCGTTGACCACAGATGTACCTGTGTTAAAAGCAGTGAACGCATCGTTCACCAAACCCCTTCTTTGCCTCCCTACTTGATCCAAAACTTCCTGTGGTGCGGTGTACAAACTTGTTTTATCAATTTCCGCGAAATCGAATTCGTAAAATTGTCTGAACATCTTGGTCAACAGGACCTGGTACAACTGTTCCGTCTTTTTGGGGCACCACTCTGGTAACCGCACCTCAGTGAGATTTAAAATCACCGAGGCCACCGCGTAATGTACCCCCTGAAATAGTATCTGGTCTGTGGGGACCAGTACCAAACCATTCCCGGGTCCCTTACTAGTTTTAGGGCACCCTTCTTCCTCAGCTAGAACCACCGGAATCGTGGGCGGGGCTTTGCGTGGGCGCGTAATGAGCTCAGTGGCATTTACTGGGATCGGGGAGAATGGGGCTCCGCACCCCCTGGTGCTCGCATCCCACCTCATCCCCTGTCCGTTATCCTGCCATTGATTAATGAAAAATATGGAGATGCCTTTGGGGCAAACGTACTTTGACCCCCACATACATACATAAATTCCCTCATCCGGTTCCCACCATTTGTCCCAACAGACTTTCACTTGTCCGTCTGTCCCCGTAATTGTCCGATGGGTATTATTACCCAGTCGTTCCCACTCGACCGAAGAGTTCCTCATAGTTTTGCTCAGCTTTCGCAGCCACCACCATCGGCTCAATGGGACCTTCCCACTACAAGTCAAACAAATCCGTTTGCCGACGGTGACGCTGATCCTGGGTGCGATGATCCTTACTTTGGGGCACAGTAAAGAAGTCTCTTTGTAGGCAAACCCCGATGTGCTAGAATACTCCGTTGAGTTCGTTCCCAGCCATCCTGGCCACCTTCCCTTGTGGAAATAGGTGCTGGTCTCCTCTGCCTCCCGTCTTCCGGTCCCATCCACCGCGATGGGGGCCGTGTCCCCGGAACATCCAAACACCACGACATCCTTGGTGCGGCCTCGATAGGCCAATCCACATCCGATTGCCACGAGCAATACTAGAATTCGTTCCATCTTTCCTTGGTTCCTGTGATCAGATAGAATGAGGTAGCCAGCCTCGCAAGAGTCTCTGGCTTTTGTGAAGGGTGAGCGGGTCCCCTGACCTCGCCTCACGTAAACTTCAACGTTCGCTGAATAAACTTCAACTAAACCTATCTTTAAAGCTCCCATCATTTTATCGTTTTCTGTTAAAAACACTACAATAAAGCTATAAACTTAACCTTGAAATATTAACTTAAAACTTAACCTTGAACTATAAACTTAAAACTTATTACTACTTACTATACAGTGCCGCCCGTTCTCAGGGCGGCCCCTTTAAATTCTGAGAAGGCTGCTGCGAGCTCTTCCCGACGGTGGGAGGGCACTGACCCTTCCCTCTGATCTGCCGCAGCCTGTTGCTGCGCTGACCCTTCCCTCTGATCTGCCGCAGCCTGTTACTGCTGCGATGTGGCCGGTCTGTATCTGGGTTATCTTAACCTTAAATTTCCGCCTTGGGGCAGTCTGGGGACATGACCACATCCTCCTGGGCTGGGGTTCTCTACTTGACCTACGGGGAGTTGCCATGGGCGGGGGTTCCGTGACTGACGGACCGGGTTCCGAGACCTCCATCGGGATGACCTGGGGTTCCATCACAGTCGCCGGCTCCGCCTCCGCTGACTCCGCCTCCCTAACCTCGGGGCTGGCAGTTCGTGGCTCCGCCCTGCTCGGCCCAGCAGGCGGCCCTTCACTCGTGATCTCTGCCTCCCCTGAGGACTGGACGTTCAAAGCGGGCGGCCACATCTCTGGGAGCCACACCGGTACTCTCTGTGCTCCCATAGCGGCTGGCCCTGCCTCCTCTAGCTCCTCCCTCCTGTCTTCGGGACCTGTAGCTCGTGTGTCCACCCTGTGTGGATCTCTACCTGCAGCCCCCGTCCCCTCCATATCGTAAAAGGGACCGTTCCTCAGGAACCACCCGTCATCATCACTATGCTCATCTGCACTATCCTCATCTGACCCGGGTACCCTGAATTCTTCCTCATCTAACCCCCAATTCCAGAAAAACGCTGCATGATCGTCCGGGATGTCCCTTCCCCTGATGCAAGCTGCTATGCCTGCCTGTGTGCCTTGTGGTCCTACCTGGGGCTGTGCTTTCCCATTGGCGGGATTTACCCCTGTAGTTTTCCCTTGCGCACCTGGCTGGTACAGTTTGCATTGGTTTACATCCTCATACTCCCGGCTTTTGGCTACCCTGTAGGCTGCTTTTATCTCACTAAGCTGCGCTTCTAGCCTGAGCACGTCTAACTTTCCCATTGATCGGGCGTTCTCCTCCCGCAGGGCCTGCTCTCTAAGCTGCCCTTCCAGCCCATCTATTTTCCCTATTAAGCTGGCGTTCTCCTCCCGCAAGGCCTGCTCTTTTAACCTGGCCTCCTCACCGCAGACCCCCTCCTGTGCGTGTCTTTTAAAAGGACACAGGTAGGCAGGCTGCGTGGGCTCTAGTCATTGGGTACTATTAGACGGTCCTGCGGCACCTACGGGGCCGGTTGCGACCGCCACCTGTCCACGCGCATTCAAGACCAGCTTGCGCATGGCTCCTAACACTGCTTCGAGGTCGTCGGGAGGGGTGGGTGCCTTGGCTTCCCTAGCCGGGACAGGCGCCTGGGCTCGGACCGCGGGATTTTTATCCTTGGAATCCTTCCAAGGGTTCCTGCAATGCTTGCGCCAGTGCCCTGTCTTCCCACACCCGTAACAAGCATTACTTGCCTGTGGGGCGCGATTACCCTCCTGATGCCACTCTCTTTGATACGGGGCTGCGGGTCGTACCTCATGTACTCTTCCCTTAAGGGGACGTGTTGCCATACCCCTTATATTGCGATAACCTAACGTGAGTCGATTCAAGACCGACTCTTCCGTAATGTTGGGGTCATTGGGATCAAACCATGCTTTTGCCTGCTCTCTGACGGCTGGTAAACTGTTGGCTATTATGCACCTAAGCCAATGAGTTAAAGCGGTGCCTTCCACATCTTCGCGCTCGGGCGCACCTAGGCAGCTGCGCTCATATACTGGCCACAGCCTGTCGGCAAAAACCTTCGGGGGTTCTCCCTCCATCTGCACTGTCTGTCCCACTCTAGCAAACGGACCTTCGTCGTTCGCCCCCAACACTTCCAGGACCTCATTCTTTAATTCCTCATAACTCTTGGTTCCCCTCTTGCTCTCGCCTGAGAGACACTGAAGGACCGAGCTGTCTAATGAGAACAGCAGCATTTTTGCTGTTTCCCCATCATCGCAGCCGTTAATGGCTGCGGCTTGCTCAACTTCTCTGAAATGTACGGAAGGGTCGTCTGCCTCGGTCAGCTTCCGTACGTGATTTATCATAGCTCTCAGCTGATGTGAACTGTGAGGCAACACCAGCTGCCCGAGGAGATCCCCCGGTTCTTCCCCACCGTTTCTGCTTGGGCCCCTTTTAATACCCGTTACTGGATACAACGATCCCTTTCCTACTTCTTTTTCAATGGGCTCTTTTGTTTCTTCCATTGCTTCCTCCCTAACCCAGGTTTCTGAATAGCTGGGTGGCGCGGAGGGCGCAATGGCTACTACTTCTTCTGCTTTACTTGGTGGGGATTTTCTAAATCTCTCATTTACTAGCGGCTGGTGCGCCGACGGATTGATAAGGCACACCATGCCGTTCGCATTGTTCACGGCCTTTTTGAGGTGCTCTATCTCCCTTTGGCAGGCGCTATGATCGGCTCCCTGAAACTTATCCTCAAGGGCCAACTTATATGCCGCCCTAACCCCCGTTAAGCTCTCTTCTTGAGTTCTTATCTGGGCAGCTTGGCGGTTACATCTTTCCTTTAACCTGCTCTCATTCAATTTTGCCTCAGTGACCTGGCACTCGAGATAATCTATCCTTGTTTTAAGGTGACTGGAGACTTCCTGGCTTTCTTGGTGTAACTCATTTAAATTCTTAATGAGCACCTCCCCTCCAGAAACCTTCTCCTCCATTTCTCCCTCTAAATGACTGATTCGAGCTACTAGCGCTGTAATGGTCTGGTTTGAAATCTGAACCTGCCTTTTGTAACACATAAGCCAGACTGCTTTCTCAAGTGTCTTTCTATGTTCTTTACTATCTGTCCACCTTTCAGCTGCCTCTAGTGGGCTCTTATCCGCTAACAATTCACTTATCCATTTCTTAGTTAGATTAACCTTTCCAAACACATAATCTGCTATCTTTTCCTGCATAACATTTCGTACAGTCATTCCAAAATCTAACACACTACCCTCTCGCTGCCAGTGTCCTGCCGCGGTCGCCATTTTCTGTAAGGGATTCTGACCCTGCGTGTCTCGCAGCCTGTGAGATTCACGCGGCTCTGTGCAGCCTGTATGTCAGTGCGGGTCTAGGCCTTGTTGCCTGTTCTGGTCTCCAGCCAGTCTGGGAACACTAGACACACCTGTGAGTGGTTCGAATCACTCTCCCTTACGGTTCTAGACACTGGACTTAGATGCGAGAGCAGTAATGGAGATAAAACTCATGTAGACTTGGTTTGAATGGTACGAAATGGAAAATCTTTATTGCATGATACTTAAGATTATGAAATACATGTCATAAGCACAGATTAATGACAGTACAATCTTACAAACAGTTATATAGTCGATCTTAGGGAAACGAGGAACGAACGGCACAAAGTAAATAGGGGCACACATTACAAATATCCTTAATCCTTAAACCCTCCCCTATCAATATCTATCCTAAACTAGATTCGTAGGATTTCGAGACTCATGCTCACCACTCGTGATAACTCGGAGAAATTCCGAATAGCTGATCGGATGCTTTTCACCGCAGCACCCACGTGTCGGTCAGGAGATCTCCTGGTCCCACTTGTTTACTTGCTTCTGCTGCTCCGGCTAGCAGGCTGGAACGTCTGCTGTGATGAAGATCTATATTGGTTGGTTTAACAGGTACTCTTCGAGCACAGTTGTCGATATCGTCGATACGATATGGCTTTCACATTCCAGTTACTTTGGGCACAGTCCAGTTATCATCGATGCAATATGTTTCGTTATAAGTTCGAAGAAGTCTTCCTAGCGAGGAAAACGTGGATAATCGACCTACAGGCGCGGTCGGGATTTACTGACCGTGGCGATGGATATGGTCTTCCTCTCTTCTCATCTCTTCTCGGGCCTTTTGATTCCGATACCGGTTACCAATATAGGTCTTCGTTACGCGACACGAGGTAGATCCGAACGGATCAGAAAGTTCAACAGTCTTTTCAGAAGAGGCAACAGGCAAGCAGAAGCCCAACTACGAGTACACAGGAGCAGCCACGAGGTTACGAATCGACCGGATAAGAGGACAGGAGCAGCCACGATAAGAGCAGCAAGAGCAGCAAGAGAGAGAATGGACGGTTTGGAGCCTGCAGTTATAGTGCAAAATCTTCCGTTTCCCGCCCAACTATAATGTCCATTCTTTTGTTTAGGGTTTGGCGCTCAAATGTCTTGTATGGGTGATCTCCGTTCTTAATGGGTTTCGGGGCTACTCGTAAATGTCTGAGTACCTGTTAATATTTCTCCCATTGTTAAATCGGTCGGTGTTCTCCCTGGAGGGGTTTGGGGCTTCCAAGTGTCCTGTATAACTACCTGCTAACGGCTCTCTCATCGTAGAGTCGTTGGGATTTTACATATTAATGTCTTTTGGATGGGCCCTTGATTACTCGGTACAATGGCTTTCCTTTGTACCTGGGAGACCGATTTCAGTATCTATGTGTATACTGCAAACCCATAATGTCTCGTGTATTATCTTCACTGTGCTGAATCTTAATCGATCTTGCACAAATGTTTATTGGAACGCCATCTTGTCTGCCTGTTGAAAAGTCTAGAATGTTCTGTCACGAGGTGCGGCGGCCATTTTACAGGCTGCTTGTGTCCACTTTAAACCTGCCAGCATTCTACTGAAATAAAAGCTGTTTGAACGAAACTTTGTGTTTTCTCCTTATTAATAAAATCGCGATATATTGCGAATTTTACAAGAGAGAGGAACACGGAGAGAGAGAGAGAGAGGAACACGGAGAGAGAGAGAGAGAGAGAGGAACACGGAGAGAGAGAGAGAGGAACACGGAGAGAGAGAGGAACACGGAGAGAGAGAGAGAGAGAAACACGGAGAGAGAGAGCGTGAGAGAGAGGAACACGGAGAGAGAGAGAGAGAGGTGTAAGGGATTCTCTGACCCTGCGTGTCTCGTAGCCTGTGAGATTCACGCGGCTCTGTGCAGCCTGTATGTCAGTGCGGGTCTAGGCCTGGTTGCCTGTTCTGGTCTCCCGCCAGTCTGGGAACACTAGACACACCTGTGAGTGGTTCGAATCACTCTCCCTTACGGTTCTAGACACTGGACTTAGATGCGAGAGCAGTAATGGAGATAAAACTCATGTAGACTTGGTTTGAATGGTACGAAATGGAAAATCTTTATTGCATGATACTTGAAATTATGAAATACATGTCATACGCACAGATTAATGACAGTACAATCTTACAAACGGTTATAATCAATCTTAGGGAAACGAGGAACGAACGGCACAACGTGAATAGGGCACACATTACAAATATCCTTAATCTTTACACCCTCCCCTATCAATATCTATCCTAAACTAGCTTCGTAGGATCTCGAGACTCATGCTCACCACTCGTAATAACTCGGAGAAATCCCGAATAGCTGATCGGATGTTTTTCACCGCAGCACCCACGTGTCGGTCAGGAGATCTCCTGGTCCCACTTGTTTACTGGCTTCTGCTGCTCGGGCTAGTAGGCTGGACCGTCTGCTGTAGTGAAGACCTCTGTTGGTGGACTTCACAGTTTAGTCGAGGAGCACCGTTGTCAATATCACTGATACGATGTGTTTGCACAGTCCAGTTATCATTGATGCAATATGTTTTGTTAGAAGTTTAAAGAAGAAAACTTCCTGTCGAGAAGACTTGGCTGATCGACCGACAGGCGCGGTCGGGATTTACTGACCGTGGCGATGGATATGGTCTTCTTCTCTTCTCCTCTCATCTCATCTCATCTCATCTCATCTCGGGCCTTTGGTTCCGCTGCCAGTTACCAACATAGGTCTTCGTTACGCGACACGAGGTAGATCCGAACGGATCAGAAAGTTCAACAGTCTTTTCAGAAGAGGCAACAGGCACGCAGAAGCCCAACTACGAGCACACAGGAGCAGCCACGAGGTTACGAATCGACCGGATAAAACACAGGAGCAGCCACGATGATAAAAGCAGCAAGCGAGCGAGAGCGGCAAGAGAGCGAATGGACGGTTTGGGGCCTGCAATTATAGTGCAAAAATCTTCCGTTTCCCGCCCAACTATAATGTCCATTCTTTTGTTTAGGGTTTGGCGCCCAAATGTCTTGTATGGGTGATCTCCGTCCTTAATGGGTTTCGGGGCTACTCATGAATGTTTGAGTACCTGTTAATATTTCTCCCATTGTTAAATCGGTCGGTGTTCTCCCTGGAGGGGTTTGGGGCTTCCAAGTGTCCTGTATAACTACCTGCTAACGGCTCTCTCATCGTAGAGTCGTTGGGAGTTTACATATTAATGTCCTTTGGATGGGCCCTTGATTACTCGGTACAATGGCTTTCCTTTGTACCTGGGAGACCGATTCCAGTATCTATGTTTATACTGTAAACCCATAATGTCTCGTGTATTATCTTCACTGTGCTGAATCGTTATCGATCTTGCAAAAATGTTTAATGGCACGCCATCTTGTCTGCCTGTTGAAAAGTCTAGAATGTTCTGTCACGAGGTGCGGCGGCCATTTTACAGGCTGCTTGTGTCCAATTTAAACCTGACAGCATTCTGCTGAAATAAAAGCTGTTTGAACGAAACTTTGTGTTTTCTCCTTAATAATCAAATCGCGATAATTGCGAATTCTACAGTCCCTCCTGTTGATGCGAATAACTCCGCTTATCGTATCAAAAATCTCAGTGGTGAGCAATCTTATCTCGATTTCACTCCGAATCCAGTAAATTAATCCCATAAATTTTAACTTAACTAGGGTCTCTGTGTCGTCCTCATTTCCCAAGAAAATCACATTTTATATCACCGTAGGCATCATTTGCCCTTAAACTTACACCACTTGTTTTCCTTTCCGGCGTAACCAGGCCGATACCTCACGCATCACCTGTATATTTGTCTTTTATTCGGGGAAAGGAAAAACAAAACCCAAAACCAAACAATCAACACCATCACCAAAATAAACAAATCCCAACTCTTAAACATGTCGAGTTTCCAACGTATTTACAATGAGTACAAACTTCCGCGGCGCACGTGGCGAGCGGGAGTGACGCCATTTTCCTATTACACGGTACTCTCGTCGTGCACGCGCACGTAACGTTCTCGCCACTCTCCCGTGTTCTCATGCTTGGTGAGGCGCTTGTCTCTTTTACAATGTATGAACAATAGGTACACTACAATAAACACTTGACAGACGACTAAAATGTGGGAGGCTATTCTGACCCATGAAGGCACTTCAATATTCGTGAACAGATTCCACCACGGTGGAACCACTATGTCCAAAATGTCTGTTCCTAGCTCGACAGTTTTCTGCTCTAACGTATAAAAATGCTTCTGTGATACCGCGACGGCTTTCAGAAGTTTGGTTAAATGCTCAGGGAGAGGGGGAATGAGGTATCCAAAATGCGCGACAAATCGCTGCAAGTCGGTGAAATTCTCTTTTACTGTGAGATGAACAGTGGATGGTTCAGGGATTGGGATAATTCGCTGTTGTGCTACTTGAACTTCAGCCCTGGGTTTAAAACAGAAACTGCTGTCACTCACCGGACACCGGCTACGGTTTCCATGCTGGTAGTGTTGCGCTGCAGTGGTAACACAATATGTTCCACCCCCGATGTATGCTACCTGCGGAGGCACATGATCTTGTGCCATTGCCTCCATGGTGCAATTCATGGACTTGGCGCCAGCCGTTCTGAACCCGCACTGTGGTGTTAAAAAGGCATTCAAGTGCTGGGGGCACAGTATTATGTGTGCTCCCCTGCCACGACAACCAGAGAGATCTGTACCTGTCATCGTTTGCTCCCAGCGGATGACGTAAGGTGGAACCGCTGCATAACGAATGTGGGCTCCCCCCTGAATGACACCAATGTTCTCTACCCGATATACCGGGGCGGGCTTTGCTGTGTTGCCCAAAACCGGCATGCGTAATACTATTCCCATAATAGTATGGTTTGAACGTCCGCAGTCCACGGGGACTGGGTAAGCTTCTGAAGCTAGCCTGAGCTGGCACGGACTTAATGCGTTCTGAAAAGGGTGGAGCGCCCGTAGGTGTTTGTTACTTATCCAGGACGGAACCAAACCTTGTTTTAAATCCTCCAAATTACTGCGGCCCTCGCCCAGTAACCACGCCCCGTAAAGCACGCACACCTCGTTCTGCGCAGCTTGATCGGATGCATTCCGATCTTCCCTGATCAGGGCATTTACCGTACGCGCATGTTTCTCCAGCTCTGCTATAATTTCCTTTAAATGGAGAGTCATGGCTTGGTCCTCGTGCAGACCTGACCCTACCACTTTATTCTCATCTGTTAGAATGTCTTTTAACTGTGTTTTTAAACCATTAATCTGGGTCTGCAGCTCCACACTGTCTAGAGCGTTGACCACAGATGTCCCTGTGTTAAAAGCAGTGAACGCATCGTTCACCAAACCCCTTCTTTGCCTCCCTACTTGATCCAAAACTTCCTGCGGTGCGGTGTACAAACTTGTCTTATCAATTTCTGCAAAATCAAACTCGTAAAATTGTCTGAACATCTTGGTCAACAGGACCTGATACAACTGTTCCGTCTTTTTGGGGCACCACTCTGGTAACCGTACCTCAGTGAGATTTAAAATCACCGAGGCCACCGCGTAATGTACCCCCTGAAATAGTATCTGGTCTGTGGGGACCAGTACCAAACCGTTCCCGGGTCCCTTACTAGTTTTAGGGCACCCTTCTTCCTCAGTTAGAACCACCGGAATCGTGGGCGGGGCTTTGCGTGGGCGCGTAATGAGCTCAGTGGCATTTACTGGGATCGGGGAGAATGGGGCTCCGCACCCCCTGGTGCTCGCATCCCACCTCATCCCCTGTCCGTTATCCTGCCACTGATTAATAAAGAATATGGAGATGCCTTTGGGGCAAACGTACTTTGACCCCCACATACATACATAAATCCCCTCATCCGGTTCCCACCATTTGTCCCAACAGACTTTCACTTGTCCGTCTGTCCCCGTAATTTTCCGATGGGTATTATTACCCAGTCGTTCCCACTCGACCGAAGAGTTCCTCATAGTTTTGCTCAGCTTTCGCAGCCACCACCATCGGCTCAATGGGACATCCCCACTACAGGTCAAACAAATCCGTTTGCCGACGGTGACGCTGATCCTGGGTGCGATGATCCGTACTTTGGGGCACATTAAAGAAGTCTCTTTGTAGGCGAACCCCGATGTGCTGGAATACTCCGTTGAGTTCGTTCCCAGCCATCCTGGCCACCTTCCCTTGTGGAAATAGGTGCTGGTCCCCTCTGCCTTCCGTCTTCCGGTCCCATCCACCGCGATGGGGGCCGTGTCCCCGGAACATCCAAACACCACGACATCCTTGGTGTGGCCTCGATAGGCCAATCCACATCCGATTGCCACGAGCAATACTAGAAGTCGTTCCATCCTTCCTTGGTTCCTGTGATCAGATAGAATGAGGTAGCCAGCCTCGCAAAAAGTCTCTGGCTTTTGTGAAGGGTGAGCGGGTCCCCTGACCTCGCCTCACGTAAACTTCAACGTTTGCTGAATAGACTTCCTCTAAAACCTAGCCTTAAAACTCCCACCATTTTATCGTTTTCTGTTAAAAACACTACAAACTTAGCCTTATTAAAACTTAAAACTTAACCTTGAACTATAAACTTAAAACTTAAAACTAAAACTTTACAGTGCCGCCCGTTCTCAGGGCGGCCCCTTTAAATTCTGAGAAGGCTGCTGCGAGCTCTTCCCGACGGTGGGAGGGCACTGACCCTTCCCTCTGATCTGCCGCAGCCTGTTGCTGCGCTGACCCTTTCCTCTGATCTGCCGCAGCCTGTTACTGCTGCGATGTGGCCTGTCTCTACCCGGGTTATCTTAACCTGAATTTTACGCCTTGGGGCAGTCTGGGGACATGACCACATCCTCCTGGGCTGGGGTTCTCTACTTGACCTACGGGGAGTTGCTATGGGCGGGGGTTCCGTGACGGACGGACCGGGTTCCGAGACCTCCAACGGGATGACCTGGGGTTCCATCACAGTCGCCGGCTCCGCCTCCGCTGACTCCGCCTCCCTAACCTCGGGGCTGGCATTTCGTGGCTCCGCCCTGCTCGGCCCAGCAGGCGGCCCTTCACTCGTGATCTCTGCCTCCCCTGAGGACTGGACGTTCAAAGCGGGCGGCCACATCTCTGGGAACCACATTGGTACTCTCTGTGCTCCTATAGCGGCTGGCCCTGCCTCCTCTAGCTCCTCCCTCCTGTTGTCGGGACCTGCAGCTTGTGTGTCCACCCCGTGTGGATCTCTACCTATCGGCCCCATTCCTCCCAGGCCGTTCCTCAGGAACCACCCGTCATCATCACTATGCTCATCTGCACTATCCTCATCTGACCAGGGAACCCTGGGTTCTTCGTCATCTAACCCCCAACTCCAGAAAAACGCTGCATGATCGTCCGGGATGTCCCTTCCCCTGATGCAAGCTGCTACGCCTGCCTGTGTGCCTTGTGGTCCTACCTGGGGCTGTGTTTTCCCATTGGCGGGATTTACCCCTGTAGTTTTCCCTTGCGCACCCGGCTGGTACAGTTTGCATTGGTTTATGTGGAACCACTTAGTGCGCCGAGGTACTTTTACGGCGTAAACCATGGGACTCGCCTTGTCTACAATGTTGTAGGGTCCCATATACAGTGGTTCCAGACTCCCTACTCTGGCGTAGTTTCTGACCATGACCTGGTCTCCTACTTCCCACTCCCGCGTTTTGCGGGGTTCCAGCAACAAGCGATTGCCCTGATGCTGCCTTCCCATGTTCCCAGCCGCCTGCTCATAAACTTGCTTCAGGCGCTCCAAGAGAGTTTGGGCGAACTTGTCCCTGCTGATCTCTTGAAGCTGACCCTCAGTGAGCACCGGGGCTAGCACATGGGTGGGGGTTCGCATGAGCCTGCCGGTCATTACCTCGTGCGGGGAGTACCCCGTACTTTTTGACTGACTGGCCCGGACCCCCATGAGGACTAAAGGCAGAACTTCCGCCCATTTTTGGGGCGAGTTCCTAGTCTCTTTCCTCAATTTCTCCTTCAGGGTCCGGTTCATACGTTCAACAATCCCGGATGACTGGGGATTGTGTGCTACGTGCCACTTCCCTTCAATGCCCAAAAGCATGAGGGTGTTCTGCATCACCTGGCCGGTGAAATGACTCCCTTGGTCTGACTCCACAAAACGGGGGAGTCCCCATCGCGAGAACACTTCCCGGACCAAGATTTTTGCTGTACCCAGTGCCGTAGCTGTTCGACAAGGGAAGGCTTCCACCCACTTGGAAAACACATCTACCAGGACGAGGCAGTACTTATAACCTCCCTGGGTGGTGGGCAGGGGTCCTATATAGTCGATCTGTATCGACTGCCATGGTCCCTCTACCCTTCTTACGTGTCCCATGGGCACCTTCCTTTTCTGGGGGTCTGGGTTGTTTGCAGCGCACACAAGACAGTTTGCACAGAACTCGCGGACTTGTTCCCTGAGCCCTGGCCACCATCCCGCTTGCTCTACCCGTTGCCAGGTAACCTCGGGCCCGGGGTGCCCTGCCCCTGGTCCCTCGTGAGCCAACTGGAGGAATTCCCTCCTGTGCTGCTGCGGCACAACCCACTGCTCCCCGCGGAACAGCATGCCTTCCTTAACTGAGAGGGTTGCCGTACTGTACGGACCTTCTACCTGTCTCCCCTCAGCAATCGTTTTTAGGACTGCTTTTAGGGCGGGATCCTGGGCTTGGACGGTCTTAAGGTCTAGGGGCAATGCTACCCTGGTGTTCCCGGTATTCCCGTCCCCGCCTCGGACCGCTGCTATGGGTCCGGTTCTATAGGGGTTCCAGAAAGTGCCGTCGCGGGCACCCTCCCTGGCTAGCGCATCCGCCTGCCGGTTGCCCTCCCCACGGGGCTCTGTGGAGGAGTGAGCTTTCACCTTATGGATGAAAATCTCTCCTTCCTCCCCTACTGCTGCTGCTAAGATCTTTTCCAGCAAGGGCTTCACCGTTAAAGGTCGCCCGTCCGCGGAGGTGTATCCGCGGCGGGACCAAATGGCCAGGTATTCCGTACACGAATTGCAGGTGAACATACTGTCCGAGCAAATCGTGTATGGGGTTGGGAAAATGTCTGGGTGGGTCACCACGTACACCACGGCAGACAGCTCAGCTTGCTGCGCGCTCATGGTGCTAGGGAGCTTGATCGCCAGGGCAAGGTCTGCCGCAGGGTCATAAACTCCACACCCTGTGAGTCGCTCGCCAGCAGACACTGTGCTAGACCCATCAACATAAATCTCGCGCCCAGTGGGATGTATCCCGGCCCGTAAACCTATGTTGACGTCCCACACCCCTTCCACCGAACACCGGTGGGCTGTACCGGGGTATACCAAATTGGCCGCAAGCCTGGGCTCGCAAAGACCTTTTACTCTAAGATCCAACTGGGAGAGAAGAAGGGTCCAACGCGCAATGCGTGCGCTGCTTACGGTCCCGTCTTTAATCCTCCCATCCAGAAGCATCTTAGTTGGTGTGTGATGTGTGAGGAGAGTGATGGGAGAGAGCCCTGTGAAGATCGCTGATCTTTTCACAGCCCAATGCGTGGCTAAAAGGTGCCTTTCGCAATTGGAGAAACTTCTCTCCACATCCGTTAATACCCTGGATGAATAGACAACCGGCCTCAGCTTGCCGTGACGCTCTTGGAGCAGCACGGCGCTTAAGCTGTCTCCGCTGGCAGCTACCTCCAGGAAAAACTCCTTCCCCCCATCTATGGCCCCTAAGGCTGGCGCGGTCTGCAGATCCCTTTTTAACTTCTCGAAGGCTGCTTGGCAGCCCTCGTCCCAAAGCCACTCCACCCCCTTATGGAGGAGTCGGAGGAGCGGCGCCGCTGTGGCCGCATAATCTTCGATAAAATCCCTGCAGTAACCGGTCAGTCCCAAGAAGGACCTCACACCCCTTACGTTGTTGGGAATCGGTAATTCTTGCACCGACTCCCTCCTTGCTTTGTCTATGGCTCTTTCCCCAGCGCGTAGGGTCAGTCCCAGGAATTTTACTTCCTGCTGACCGATACGTGCTTTCTTTGGGTTTACTTTAAAACCCTTTCTCGCTAACAGCTCCAATAACTCGTCCAGTAGTGGTCCGTGCTCCTCCCTTGAGTCCGTAAATAGGAGCAAATCATCCACATACTGTACTATCTGATTGGGCTGACTAAACTCCTTTAAACTTCCTGCCATACACTGATGAAAAATACTGGGGCTATTGTGGAAACCCTGTGGCAAACAGTTCCACGTGTACTGTTGCCCTTTAAACGTAAAGGCAAACTTGTACTGGTCCTCTCGCCGCAGCGGGATGGACCAAAAACCGTTCGAGATATCCAGCACCGTGAACGTGGTCGCGGACGCTGGGATGCTCCCTATTAGGTCAGCAACTGCTGCTACTGTGGGCGCGCAGGCGGGAAGGTTACTGTTAAGGACTCTGTAGTCCACCGTGGCTCTCCACGAATTATCCGGCTTCCTAACCGGCCATAATGGGGAGTTCACGTGTGTGGCTATCGGCCTCAACACGCCCTGCTGCACCAAGGAAGACATTGCTGCCTCCATATCGGGTTCTGCTTCTTTGGGGAAGTTATACTGCTTTTGGGGTCGGGTCATGGGGTCCCCATCTACGCTGACCTCAAACCCGACCACCCTCCCACAATCGTGCTTGTGGGTTGCAAACGCGTGCATATTATCTGACACGTACGTTTGCATGTCCGTTGGGACATCTGCGACCATAAGCCTGAGGTCGTAGCCTCCGGATGGCTGTACGGTACACAGGACCCCTGTTTCTTCCTCTCCTTGAATTACCATTACCTCGCCTTTTTCACCTTTAGCCCCCCAGAGACAGTGATTTCTGAGGTCCACGAGGATCCCGTGTCCCGCTAGGAGATCGGACCCGAGAATACCTCTTCCACCCCCCTTTTGCCATGCCATCAGTATACACTTCCACTTAAGGCGAAGTGTTCCTAAACGAATGGATAGCGGGAGGGAAAACGTGCCAGCCTGTTCTTTCCCTGTGAACCCTGCTAGCGTGAATGGGACCTTGGTAGATAGCGGCGAGTCAAAAGGGTCATCTGTATGGATTATGGTGCAAGAAGCTCCCGTGTCCAACAAATAACTGCCCTTCTGTTTCTCTACCTCCATCTCCACCACAGGTCGCCTCCACGCATCATAGCTGAGCGGACACAGGTAGACGGGCTGTGCTGGTTCTAGTCATGGGGCACTATTAGACGGTCCTGCGGCACCTACGGGGCCGGTTGCGACCGCCACCTGTCCACGCGCATTCAAAACCATCTTGCGCATGGCTCCTAACACTGCTTCGAGGTCGTCGGGAGAGGTGGGTGCCTTTGCTTCCTTAGGCGGGACAGGCGCCTGGGCTCGGACCGCGGGATTTTTATCCTTGGAATCCTTCCAAGGGTTCCTGCAGTGCTTGCGCCAGTGCCCTGTCTTCCCACACCCGTAACAGGCATTACTTGCCTGTGGGGCGCGATTACCCTCCTGATGCCACTCTCTTTGAGCCGGGGCTGCGGGTCGTACCTCATGTACTCTTCCCTTAAAGGGACGTGTCGTCATACCCCTTATGTTACGGTAACCTAACGTGAGTCGATTCAAGACCGACTCTTCCGTAAGGTTGAGGTCATTGGGATCGAACCAGGCTTTTGCCTGCTCTCTAACGGCTGGTAAACTGTTGGCTATTATGCACCTAAGCCAATGAATTAAAGCGGCGCCTTCCACATCTTCGCGCTCGGGCGCGCCTAGACAGCTGCGCTCATATACTGGCCACAGCCTGTCGGCAAAAACCTTCGGGGGTTCTCCCTCCATCTGCACTGTCTGTCCCACTCTAGCAAACGGACCTCCGTCGTTCGCCCCCACTACTTCTAGGACCTCATTTTTCAATTCCTCATAACTTTTGTTTCCCCTCTTGCTCTCGCCTGAGAGACACTGAAGGACCGAGCTGTCTAACGAGAACAGCAGCATTTTTGCTGTCTCCCCATCATCGCAGCCGTTAATGGCTGCGGCTTGCTCAACTTCCCTGAAATGTACGGAAGGGTCGTCTATCTCGGTCAGCTTCCTTACGTGGTTTATCATAGCTCTCAGCTGATGTGAACTGTGAGGCAACACCAGCTGTCCGAGGAGATCCCCCGGTTCTTCCCCACCGTTTCTGCTTGGGCCCCTTTTAATCCCCGTTACTGGATACAACGATCCCTTTTCTACTTCCTTTTCAACGGGCTCTTTTGTTTCTTCCGCTGCTTCCTCCCTAACCCAGGTTTCTGAATAGCTGGGTGGCGCGGAGGGCGCAGTGGCTACTACTTCTTCTGCTTTACTTGGTGGGGAATTTCTAAATCTCTCATTTACTAGCGGCTGGCGCGCCGACGGATTGATAAGGCACACCATGCCGTTCGCATTATTCACGGCCTTTTTGAGGCTCTCTATCTCTTTTTGGCAGGCGCTATGGTCGGCTCCCTGAAACTTATCCTCAAGGGCCAACTTATACGCCGACCTAACCCCCATTAAGCTCTCTTCTTGAGTTCTTATCTGGGCAGCTTGGCGGTTACATCTTTCCTTCATCCTACTCTCGTTCAATTTTGCTTCAGTGATCTGGCACTCGAGATACTCTACCCTTGTTTTAAGGTAACTGGAGACTTCCTGGCTTTCCTGGCGTAACTCATTTAAATTCTTAATGAGCACCTCCCCTCCAGAAACCTTCTCCTCCATTTCTCCCTCTAAATGGCTGATACGAGCTGTTAGCGCTGTAATGGTCTGGTTTGAAATCTGAACCTGCCTTTTGTAGCACAAAAGCCAGACTGCTTTCTCAACTGCCTTTTTATGCTCCTTACTATCAGTCCACCTTTCAGCTGCCTCTAGTGGGCTCTTATCCGCTAACAATTCGCTTATCCACTTTTTAGTTAGATTAACCTTTCCAAACACATAATCCGCTATCTTTTCCTGCATAACATTTCGTACAGTCATTCCAAAATCTAACACACTACCCTCTCGCTGCCAGTGTCCTGCCGCGGTCGCCATTTTCTGTAAGGGATTCTCTGACCCTGCGTGTCTCGTAGCCTGTGAGATTCACGCGGCTCTGTGCAGCCTGTATGTCAGTGCGGGTCTAGGCCTGGTTGCCTGTTCTGGTCTCCCGCCAGTCTGGGAACACTAGACACACCTGTGAGTGGTTCGAATCACTCTCCCTTACGGTTCTAGACACTGGACTTAGATGCGAGAGCAGTAATGGAGATAAAACTCATGTAGACTTGGTTTGAATGGTACGAAATGGAAAATCTTTATTGCATGATACTTGAAATTATGAAATACATGTCATACGCACAGATTAATGACAGTACAATCTTACAAACGGTTATAATCAATCTTAGGGAAACGAGGAACGAACGGCACAACGTGAATAGGGCACACATTACAAATATCCTTAATCTTTACACCCTCCCCTATCAATATCTATCCTAAACTAGCTTCGTAGGATCTCGAGACTCATGCTCACCACTCGTAATAACTCGGAGAAATCCCGAATAGCTGATCGGATGTTTTTCACCGCAGCACCCACGTGTCGGTCAGGAGATCTCCTGGTCCCACTTGTTTACTGGCTTCTGCTGCTCGGGCTAGTAGGCTGGACCGTCTGCTGTAGTGAAGACCTCTGTTGGTGGACTTCACAGTTTAGTCGAGGAGCACCGTTGTCAATATCACTGATACGATGTGTTTGCACAGTCCAGTTATCATTGATGCAATATGTTTTGTTAGAAGTTTAAAGAAGAAAACTTCCTGTCGAGAAGACTTGGCTGATCGACCTACAGGCGCGGTCGGGATTTACTGACCGTGGCGATGGATATGGTCTTCTTCTCTTCTCCTCTCATCTCATCTCATCTCATCTCATCTCGGGCCTTTGGTTCCGCTGCCAGTTACCAACATAGGTCTTCGTTACGCGACACGAGGTAGATCCGAACGGATCAGAAAGTTCAACAGTCTTTTCAGAAGAGGCAACAGGCACGCAGAAGCCCAACTACGAGCACACAGGAGCAGCCACGAGGTTACGAATCGACCGGATAAAACACAGGAGCAGCCACGATGATAAAAGCAGCAAGCGAGCGAGAGCGGCAAGAGAGCGAATGGACGGTTTGGGGCCTGCAATTATAGTGCAAAAATCTTCCGTTTCCCGCCCAACTATAATGTCCATTCTTTTGTTTAGGGTTTGGCGCCCAAATGTCTTGTATGGGTGATCTCCGTCCTTAATGGGTTTCGGGGCTACTCATGAATGTTTGAGTACCTGTTAATATTTCTCCCATTGTTAAATCGGTCGGTGTTCTCCCTGGAGGGGTTTGGGGCTTCCAAGTGTCCTGTATAACTACCTGCTAACGGCTCTCTCATCGTAGAGTCGTTGGGAGTTTACATATTAATGTCCTTTGGATGGGCCCTTGATTACTCGGTACAATGGCTTTCCTTTGTACCTGGGAGACCGATTCCAGTATCTATGTTTATACTGTAAACCCATAATGTCTCGTGTATTATCTTCACTGTGCTGAATCGTTATCGATCTTGCAAAAATGTTTAATGGCACGCCATCTTGTCTGCCTGTTGAAAAGTCTAGAATGTTCTGTCACGAGGTGCGGCGGCCATTTTACAGGCTGCTTGTGTCCAATTTAAACCTGACAGCATTCTGCTGAAATAAAAGCTGTTTGAACGAAACTTTGTGTTTTCTCCTTAATAATCAAATCGCGATAATTGCGAATTCTACAGAGGAACACGGAGAGAGAGAGAGGAACATGGAAAGAGAGAGAGAGGAACACGGAGAGAGAGAGAGAGAGAGGAACACGGAGTGAGAGAGAGAGGAACACGGAGAGAGAGAGGAACACGGAGAGAGTGAGAGAGAGAAACACGGAGAGAGAGAGAGTGAGAGAGAGGAACACGGAGAGAGAGAGAGAGAGGAACACGGAGAGAGAGAGAGTGAGAGAGAGGAACACGGAGAGAGAGAGAGAGAGGAACACGGAGAGAGAGAGAGGAACACGGAGAGAGAGAGAGAGGAACACGGAGAGAGAGAGAGAGAGAGGAACACGGAGTGAGAGAGAGAGGAACACGGAGAGAGAGAGGAACACGGAGAGAGTGAGAGAGAGAAACACGGAGAGAGAGAGAGTGAGAGAGAGGAACACGGAGAGAGAGAGAGAGAGGAACACGGAGAGAGAGAGAGGAACATGGAAAGAGAGAGAGAGGAACACGGAGAGAGAGAGAGAGAGGAACACGGATGAGAGAGGAACACGGAGCGAGAGAGAGGAACACGGAGAGAGAGAGAGGAACATGGAGAGAGAGAGGAACACGGAGAGAGAGAGAGAGAGGAACACGGAGAGAGAGAGGAACACAGAGAGAGAGAGAGGAACACGGAGAGAGAGAGAGGAACATGGAGAGAGAGAGGAACACGGAGAGAGAGAGAGAGCGGAACACGGAGAGAGAGAGAGGAACATGGAAAGAGAGAGAGAGGAACACGGAGAGAGAAAGAGGAACATGGAGAGAGAGAGGAACACGAAGAGAGAGAGAGAGAGGAACACGGAGAGAGAGAGGAACACGGAGAGAGAGAGAGGAACACGGAGAGAGAGAGAGGAACATGGAGAGAGAGAGGAACACGGAGAGAGAGAGAGAGAAACACGGAGAGAGAGAGAGAGAGAGAGGAACACGGAGAGAGAGAGAGAGGAACACGGAGAGTGAGAGAGGAACATGGAGAGAGAGAGAGAGCGGAACACGGAGAGTGAGAGAGGAACATGGAAAGAGAGAGAGAGGAACACGGAGAGAGAAAGAGGAAAATGGAGAGAGAGAGGAACACGGAGAGAGAGAGAGGAACACGGAGAGAGAGAGAAG
>JASTWF010002329.1:0-30737 GCA_030390025.1 Squalus acanthias
TAGGGAGGGGGTGAATCAGCCCGGGTTCCTGCTCCTGATCCCTGTCCAGTGACCCCTGGGTTTGGGAGGGGGTGAATCAGCCCGTTTCCTGCTCCTGATCCCTGTCCAGTGACCCCTGGGTTAGGGATGGGGTGAATCAGCCGGGTTCCTGCTCCTGATCCCTGTCCAGTGACCCCTGGGTTAGGGAGGGGGTGAATCAGCCGGGTTCCTGCTCCTGATCCCTGTCCAGTGACCCCTGGGTTAGGGAGGGTGGAATCAGCCCGGTTCCTGCTCCTGATCCCTGTCCAGTGACCCCTGGTTTAGGGAGGGGGTGAATCAGCCCGGGTTCCTGCTCCTGATCCCTGTCCAGTGACCCCTGGGTTCGGGAGGGGTGAATCAGCCCGGTTCCTGCTCCTGATCCCTGTCCAGTGACCCCTGGGTTAGGGAGGGGGTGAATCAGCCCGGGTTCCTGCTCCTGATCCCTGTCCAGTGACCCTGGGTTAGGGGGGGGTGAATCAGCCCGGGTTCCTGCTCCTGATCCCTGTCCAGTGACCCTGGGTTAGGGAGGCAGTGAATCAGCCCGGGTCCTGCTCCTGATCCCTGTCCAGTGACCCCTGGGTTAGGGAGTGGGTGAATCAGCCCGGGTTCCTGCTCCTGATCCCTGTCCAGTGACCCCTGGGTTAGGGAGGGGGGGTGAATCAGCCCGGGTTCCTGCTCCTGATCCCTGTCCAGTGACCCCTGGGTTAGGGAGGGGTGAATCAGCCCGGTTCCTGCTCCTGATCCCTGTCCAGTGACCCCTGGGTTAGGGAGGGGGGTGAATCAGCCCGGGTTCCTGCTCCTGATCCCTGTCCAGTGACCCCTGGTTAGGGAGGGGTGAATCAGCCAGGGTTCCTGCTCCTGATCCCTGTCCAGTGACCCTGTGTTAGGGAGGGATGAATCAGCCGGGTTCCTGCTCCTGATCCCTGTCCAGTGACCCCTGGGTTAGGGAGGGGTGGTGAATCAGCCCGGGTTCATGCTCCTGATCCCTGTCCAGTGACCCCTGGGTTAGGGAGGGGGTGAATCAGCCCGGTTCCTGCTCCTGATCCCTGTCCAGTGACCCCTGGGTTAGGGAGGGGTGAATCAGCCGGGTTCCTGCTCCTGATCCTGTCCAGTGACCCCTGGGTTAGGAGAGGAGTGAATCAGCCCGGGTTCCTGCTCCTGATCCCTGTCCAGTGACCCCTGGGTTAGGGAGGGGTGAATCAGCCCGGTTTCCTGCTCCTGATCCCTGTCCAGTGACCCCTGGGTTAGGGAGAGGGGTGAATCAGCCGGGTCCTGCTCCTGATCCCTGTCCAGTGACCCCTGGGTTAGGGAGAGGGGTGAATCAGCCCGGTTTCCTGCTCCTGATCCCTGTCCAGTGACCCCTGGGTTAGGGAGAGAAGGGGGTGAATCAGCCCGGGTTCCTGCTCCTGATCCTGTCCAGTGACCCCTGGGTTAGGGAGGGGTGAATCAGCCCGGTTTCCTGCTCCTGATCCCTGTCCAGTGACCCCTGGTTTAGGGAGAGGGGTGAATCAGCCCGGGTTCCTGCTCCTGATCCCTGTCCAGTGACCCTGGGTTAGGGAGGGGGTGAATCAGCCCGGTTCCTGCTCCTGATCCCTGTCCAGTGACCCCTGGGTTAGGGAGGGGGTGAATCAGCCCGGGTTCCTGCTCCTGATCCCTGTCCAGTGACCCCTGGGTAGGGAGGGTGTGAATCAGCCCGGGTTCCTGCTCCTGATCCCTGTCCAGTGACCCCTGGGTTAGGGAGGGGGTGAATCAGCCCGGGTTCCTGCTCCTGATCCCTGTCCAGTGACCCTGGGTTAGGGAGGGGGTGAATCAGCCGGGTTCCTGCTCCTGATCCCTGTCCAGTGACCCCTGGGTTAGGGAGGGAGGTGAATCAGCCCGGGTTCCTGCTCCTGATCCCTGTCCAGTGACCCCTGGGTTAGGGTGGGGTGAATCAGCCCGGGTTCCTGCTCCTGATCCCTGTCCAGTGACCCCTGGGTTAGGGAGGTTTGAATCAGCCCGGGTTCCTGCTCCTGATCCCTGTCCAGTGACCCCTGTTTAGGGAGGGGTGAATCAGCCCGGTTCCTGCTCCTGATCCCTGTCCAGTGACCCCTGGGTTAGGGAGGGGTGAATCAGCCCGGTTCCTGCTCCTGATCCCTGTCCAGTGACCCCTGGGTTAGGGAGGGGTGAATCAGCCGGGTTCCTGCTCCTGATCCCTGTCCAGTGACCCCTGGGTTAGGAGGGGGTGAATCAGCCCGGTTCCTGCTCCTGATCCCTGTCCAGTGACCCCTGGGTTAGGGAGGGGGTGAATCAGCCCGGGTTCCTGCTCCTGATCCCTGTCCAGTGACCCCTGGGTTCCTGCTCCTGATCCCTGTCCAGTGACCCCTGGGTTAGGGAGGGTGAATCAGCCCGGGTTCCTGCTCCTGATCCCTGTCCAGTGACCCCTGGTTAGGGAGGGGGTGAATCAGCCCGGGTTCCTGCTCCTGATCCCTGTCCAGTGACCCCTGGGTTAGGGAGGGGGTGAATCAGCCCGGGTTCCTGCTCCTGATCCCTGTCCAGTGACCCCTGGTTAGGGAGGGGGTGAATCAGCCCGGGTTCCTGCTCCTGATCCCTGTCCAGTGACCCCTGGGTTAGGGAGGGGGTGAATCAGCCCGGGTTCCTGCTCCTGATCCCTGTCCAGTGACCCCTGGGTTAGGGAGGGGTGAATCAGCCCGGTTCCTGCTCCTGATCCCTGTCCAGTGACCCCTGGGTTAGGGAGGGGGTGAATCAGCCCGGGTTCCTGCTCCTGATCCCTGTCCAGTGACCCCTGGGTTAGGGAGGGGGTGAATCAGCCCGGGTTCCTGCTCCTGATCCCTGTCCAGTGACCCCTGGGTTAGGGAGGGGGTGAATCAGCCCGGGTTCCTGCTCCTGATCCCTGTCCAGTGACCCCTGGGTTAGGGAGGGGGTGAATCAGCCCGGGTTCCTGCTCCTGATCCCTGTCCAGTGACCCCTGGGTTAGGGAGGGGGTGAATCAGCCGGGTTCCTGCTCCTGATCCCTGTCCAGTGACCCCTGGTTAGGGAGGGGTGAATCAGCCCGGGTTCCTGCTCCTGATCCCTGTCCAGTGACCCCTGGGTTAGGGAGGGGGTGAATCAGCCCGGGTTCCTGCTCCTGATCCCTGTCCAGTGACCCCTGGGTTAGGGAGGGGGTGAATCAGCCCGGGTTCCTGCTCCTGATCCCTGTCCAGTGACCCCTGGGTTAGGGAGAGGGGTGAATCAGCCCGGTTCCTGCTCCTGATCCCTGTCCAGTGACCCCTGGGTTAGGGAGGGGGTGAATCAGCCCGGGTTCCTGCTCCTGATCCCTGTCCAGTGACCCCTGGGTTAGGGAGAGGGGTGAATCAGCCCGAGTTCCTGCTCCTGATCCCTGTCCAGTGACCCCTGGGTTAGGGAGGGGGTGAATCAGCCCGGGTTCCTGCTCCTGATCCCTGTCCAGTGACCCCTGGGTTAGGGAGGGGTGAATCAGCCCGGGTTCCTGCTCCTGATCCCTGTCCAGTGACCCCTGGGTTAGGGAGGGGGTGAATCAGCCCGGTTCCTGCTCCTGATCCCTGTCCAGTGACCCCTGGGTTAGGGAGGGGTGAATCAGCCCGGGTTCCTGCTCCTGATCCCTGTCCAGTGACCCCTGGGTTAGGGAGGGGTGAATCAGCCCGGGTTCCTGCTCCTGATCCCTGTCAGTGACCCCTTGGGTTAGGGGAGGGTGTGAATCAGCCCGGGTTCCTGCTCTGATCCCTGTTCCAGTGACCCCTGGGTAGGGAGGGGCTGAATCAGCCCGGGTTCTGCTCCTGATCCTGTCCAGTGACCCCTGGGTTCGGGAGGTGTGAATCAGCCCGGGTTCCTGCTCCTGATCCCTGTCCAGTGACCCCCTGGGTTAGGGAGGGAGGTGAATCAGCCTCGGGTTCCTGTCTCCTGATCCCTGTCCAGTGACCCTGGGTTAGGGAGGCGGTGAATCAGCCCGGGTCCTGCTCCTGGATCCCTGTCCAGTGACCCCTGGGTGTAGGTAGGGTGGTGAATCAGCCCGGGTTCCTGCTCCTGATCCCTGTCCAGTGACCCATGGGTTAGGGAGGGGGGAGTGAATCAGCCGGGTGCCTGCTCCTGATCCTGTCCAGTGACCCCTGGGTTAGGGAGGGGGTGAATCAGGCCCGGGTTCCTGCTCCTGATCCGGTCAGTGACCCCCTGGGTTAGGGAGGGAGGGTGGAGCAGCCCGGGTTCCTGCTCCTGATCCCTGTCCAGTGACCCCTGGGTTAGGGAGGGGTGAATCAGCCCGGGTTCCTGCTCCTGATCCCTGTCCAGTGACCCCTGGGTTAGGGAGGGGTGAATCAGCCCGGGTTCCTGCTCCTGATCCCTGTCCAGTGACCCCTGGGTTAGGGAGGGGTGAATCAGCCCGGGTTCCTGCTCCTGATCCCTGTCCAGTGACCCCTGGGTTAGGGAGGGGTGAATCAGCCCGGGTTCCTGCTCCTGATCCCTGTCCAGTGACCCCTGGGTTAGGGAGGGGGTGAATCAGCCCGGGTTCCTGCTCCTGATCCCTGTCCAGTGACCCCTGGGTTAGGGAGGGGTGAATCAGCCCGGTTCCTGCTCCTGATCCCTGTCCAGTGACCCCTGGGTTAGGGAGGGGTGAATCAGCCCGGGTTCCTGCTCCTGATCCCTGTCCAGTGACCCCTGGGTTAGGGAGGGGGTGAATCAGCCCGGGTTCCTGCTCCTGATCCCTGTCCAGTGACCCCTGGGTTAGGGAGGGGTGAATCAGCCCGGGTTCCTGCTCCTGATCCCTGTCCAGTGACCCCTGGGTTAGGGAGGGGTGAATCAGCCCGGGTTCCTGCTCCTGATCCCTGTCCAGTGACCCCTGGGTTAGGGAGGGGGTGAATCAGCCCGGGTTCCTGCTCCTGATCCCTGTCCAGTGACCCCTGGGTTAGGGAGGGGGTGAATCAGCCCGGGTTCCTGCTCCTGATCCCTGTCCAGTGACCCCTGTTATTAGGGGGTGAATCAGCCCGGGTTCCTGCTCCTGATCCCTGTCCAGTGACCCCTGGGTTAGGGAGGGGTGAATCAGCCCGGGTTCCTGCTCCTGATCCCTGTCCAGTGACCCCTGGGTTAGGGAGGGGGTGAATCAGCCCGGGTTCCTGCTCCTGATCCCTGTCCAGTGACCCCTGGGTTAGGGAGGGGGTGAATCAGCCCAGGTTCCTGCTCCTGATCCCTGTCCAGTGACCCCTGGGTTAGGGAGGGGGTGAATCAGCCCGGGTTCCTGCTCCTGATCCCTGTCCAGTGACCCCTGGGTTAGGGAGGGGGTGAATCAGCCCGGGTTCCTGCTCCTGATCCCTGTCCAGTGACCCCTGGGTTAGGGAGGGGGTGAATCAGCCCGGGTTCCTGCTCCTGATCCCTGTCCAGTGACCCCTGGGTTAGGGAGGGGTTGAATCAGCCCGGGTTCCTGCTCCTGATCCCTGTCCAGTGACCCCTGGGTTAGGGAGGGGGTGAATCAGCCCGGGTTCCTGCTCCTGATCCCTGTCCAGTGACCCCTGGGTTAGGGAGGGGGTGAATCAGCCCGGTTCCTGCTCCTGATCCCTGTCCAGTGACCCCTGGGTTAGGGAGGGAGTGAATCAGCCCGGGTTCCTGCTCCTGATCCCTGTCCAGTGACCCCTGGTTAGGGAGGGAGTGAATCAGCCCGGGTTCCTGCTCCTGATCCCTGTCCAGTGACCCCTGGGTTAGGGAGGGGGGTGAATCAGCCCGGGTTCCTGCTCCTGATCCCTGTCCAGTGACCCCTGGGTTAGGGAGGGGGTGAATCAGCCCGGGTTCCTGCTCCTGATCCCTGTCCAGTGACCCCTGGGTTAGGGAGGGGGTGAATCAGCCCGGGTTCCTGCTCCTGATCCCTGTCCAGTGACCCCTGGGTTAGGGAGGGGTGAATCAGCGGGTTCCTGCTCCTGATCCCTGTCCAGTGACCCCTGGGTTAGGGAGGGGTGAATCAGCCCGGGTTCCTGCTCCTGATCCCTGTCCAGTGACCCCTGGGTTAGGGAGGGATGAATCAGCCCGGGTTCCTGCTCCTGATCCCTGTCCAGTGACCCCTGGGTTAGGGAGGGGGTGAATCAGCCCGGGTTCCTGCTCCTGATCCCTGTCCAGTGACCCCTGGGTTAGGGAGGGGGTGAATCAGCCCGGTTCCTGCTCCTGATCCCTGTCCAGTGACCCCTGGGTTAGGGAGGGGGTGAATCAGCCCGGGTTCCTGCTCCTGATCCCTGTCCAGTGACCCCTGGGTTAGGGAGGGGGTGAATCAGCCCGGGTTCCTGCTCCTGATCCCTGTCCAGTGACCCCTGGGTTAGGGAGGGGGTGAATCAGCCCGGGTTCCTGCTCCTGATCCCTGTCCAGTGACCCCTGGGTTAGGGAGGGGGTGAATCAGCCCGGGTTCCTGCTCCTGATCCCTGTCCAGTGACCCCTGGGTTAGGGAGGGGGTGAATCAGCCCGGGTTCCTGCTCCTGATCCCTGTCCAGTGACCCCTGGGTTAGGGAGGGGGTGAATCAGCCCGGGTTCCTGCTCCTGATCCCTGTCCAGTGACCCCTGGGTTAGGGAGGGGGTGAATCAGCCCGGGTTCCTGCTCCTGATCCCTGTCCAGTGACCCCTGGGTTCCTGCTCCTGATCCCTGTCCAGTGACCCCTGGGTTAGGGAGGGGGTGAATCAGCCCGGGTTCCTGCTCCTGATCCCTGTCCAGTGACCCCTGGGTTAGGGAGGGGGTGAATCAGCCCGGGTTCCTGCTCCTGATCCCTGTCCAGTGACCCCTGGGTTAGGGAGGGGTGAATCAGCCTGGGTTCCTGCTCCTGATCCCTGTCCAGTGACCCCTGGGTTAGGGAGGGGTGAATCAGCCCGGGTTCCTGCTCCTGATCCCTGTCCAGTGACCCTGGGTTAGGGAGGGGGTGAATCAGCCCGGGTTCCTGCTCCTGATCCCTGTCCAGTGACCCCTGGGTTAGGGAGGGGGTGAATCAGCCCGGTTCCTGCTCCTGATCCCTGTCCAGTGACCCCTGGGTTAGGGAGGGGTGAATCAGCCCGGGTTCCTGCTCCTGATCCCTGTCCAGTGACCCCTGGGTTAGGGAGGGGTGAATCAGCCCGGGTTCCTGCTCCTGATCCCTGTCCAGTGACCCCTGGGTTAGGGAGGGGTGAATCAGCCCGGGTTCCTGCTCCTGATCCCTGTCCAGTGACCCCTGGGTTAGGGAGGGGTGAATCAGCCCGGGTTCCTGCTCCTGATCCCTGTCCAGTGACCCCTGGGTTAGGGAGGGGTGAATCAGCCCGGGTTCCTGCTCCTGATCCCTGTCCAGTGACCCCTGGGTTAGGGAGGGGTGAATCAGCCCGGTTCCTGCTCCTGATCCCTGTCCAGTGACCCCTGGGTTAGGGAGGGGGTGAATCAGCCCGGGTTCCTGCTCCTGATCCCTGTCCAGTGACCCCTGGGTTAGGGAGGGGTGAATCAGCCCGGGTTCCTGCTCCTGATCCCTGTCCAGTGACCCCTGGGTTAGGGAGGGGGTGAATCAGCCCGGGTTCCTGCTCCTGATCCCTGTCCAGTGACCCCTGGGTTAGGGAGGGGTGAATCAGCCGGGTTCCTGCTCCTGATCCCTGTCCAGTGACCCCTGGGTTAGGGAGGGGGTGAATCAGCCCGGTTCCTGCTCCTGATCCCTGTCCAGTGACCCCTGGGTTAGGGAGGGGGTGAATCAGCCCGGGTTCCTGCTCCTGATCCCTGTCCAGTGACCCCTGGGTTAGGGAGGGGTGAATCAGCCCGGGTTCCTGCTCCTGATCCCTGTCCAGTGACCCCTGGGTTAGGGAGGGGGTGAATCAGCCCGGGTTCCTGCTCCTGATCCCTGTCCAGTGACCCCTGGGTTAGGGAGGGGTGAATCAGCCCGGGTTCCTGCTCCTGATCCCTGTCCAGTGACCCCTGGGTTAGGGAGGGGGTGAATCAGCCCGGGTTCCTGCTCCTGATCCCTGTCCAGTGACCCCTGGGTTAGGGAGGGGGTGAATCAGCCCGGGTTCCTGCTCCTGATCCCTGTCCAGTGACCCCTGGGTTAGGGAGGGGTGAATCAGCCCGGGTTCCTGCTCCTGATCCCTGTCCAGTGACCCCTGGGTTAGGGAGGGGGTGAATCAGCCCGGGTTCCTGCTCCTGATCCCTGTCCAGTGACCCCTGGGTTAGGGAGGGGTGAATCAGCCCGGGTTCCTGCTCCTGATCCCTGTCCAGTGACCCCTGGGTTAGGGAGGGGGTGAATCAGCCCGGGTTCCTGCTCCTGATCCCTGTCCAGTGACCCCTGGGTTAGGGAGGGGGTGAATCAGCCCGGGTTCCTGCTCCTGATCCCTGTCCAGTGACCCCTGGGTTAGGGAGGGGGTGAATCAGCCCGGGTTCCTGCTCCTGATCCCTGTCCAGTGACCCCTGGGTTAGGGAGGGGGTGAATCAGCCCGGGTTCCTGCTCCTGATCCCTGTCCAGTGACCCCTGGGTTAGGGAGGGGTGAATCAGCCCGGTTCCTGCTCCTGATCCCTGTCCAGTGACCCCTGGGTTAGGGAGGGGTGAATCAGCCCGGGTTCCTGCTCCTGATCCCTGTCCAGTGACCCCTGGGTTAGGGAGGGGGTGAATCAGCCCGGGTTCCTGCTCCTGATCCCTGTCCAGTGACCCCTGGGTTAGGGAGGGGTGAATCAGCCCGGGTTCCTGCTCCTGATCCCTGTCCAGTGACCCCTGGGTTAGGGAGGGGTGAATCAGCCCGGGTTCCTGCTCCTGATCCCTGTCCAGTGACCCCTGGGTTAGGGAGGGGTGAATCAGCCCGGGTTCCTGCTCCTGATCCCTGTCCAGTGACCCCTGGGTTAGGGAGGGGGTGAATCAGCCCGGGTTCCTGCTCCTGATCCCTGTCCAGTGACCCCTGGGTTAGGGAGGGGGTGAATCAGCCCGGGTTCCTGCTCCTGATCCCTGTCCAGTGACCCCTGGGTTAGGGAGGGGTGAATCAGCCCGGGTTCCTGCTCCTGATCCCTGTCCAGTGACCCCTGGGTTAGGGAGGGGGTGAATCAGCCCGGGTTCCTGCTCCTGATCCCTGTCCAGTGACCCCTGGGTTAGGGAGGGGGTGAATCAGCCCGGGTTCCTGCTCCTGATCCCTGTCCAGTGACCCCTGGGTTAGGGAGGGGTGAATCAGCCCGGGTTCCTGCTCCTGATCCCTGTCCAGTGACCCCTGGGTTAGGGAGGGGGTGAATCAGCCCGGGTTCCTGCTCCTGATCCCTGTCCAGTGACCCCTGGGTTAGGGAGGGGTGAATCAGCCCGGGTTCCTGCTCCTGATCCCTGTCCAGTGACCCCTGGGTTAGGGAGGGGTGAATCAGCCCGGGTTCCTGCTCCTGATCCCTGTCCAGTGACCCCTGGGTTAGGGAGGGGGTGAATCAGCCCGGGTTCCTGCTCCTGATCCCTGTCCAGTGACCCCTGGGTTAGGGAGGGGTGAATCAGCCCGGGTTCCTGCTCCTGATCCCTGTCCAGTGACCCCTGGGTTAGGGAGGGGTGAATCAGCCCGGGTTCCTGCTCCTGATCCCTGTCCAGTGACCCCTGGGTTAGGGAGGGGGTGAATCAGCCCGGGTTCCTGCTCCTGATCCCTGTCCAGTGACCCCTGGGTTAGGGAGGGGGTGAATCAGCCCGGTTCCTGCTCCTGATCCCTGTCCAGTGACCCCTGGGTTAGGGAGGGGGTGAATCAGCCCGGGTTCCTGCTCCTGATCCCTGTCCAGTGACCCCTGGGTTAGGGAGGGGGTGAATCAGCCGGGTTCCTGCTCCTGATCCCTGTCCAGTGACCCCTGGGTTAGGGAGGGGGTGAATCAGCCCGGGTTCCTGCTCCTGATCCCTGTCCAGTGACCCCTGGGTTAGGGAGGGGTGAATCAGCCCGGGTTCCTGCTCCTGATCCCTGTCCAGTGACCCCTGGGTTAGGGAGGGGGTGAATCAGCCCGGGTTCCTGCTCCTGATCCCTGTCCAGTGACCCCTGGGTTAGGGAGGGGGTGAATCAGCCCGGGTTCCTGCTCCTGATCCCTGTCCAGTGACCCCTGGGTTAGGGAGGGGTGAATCAGCCCGGGTTCCTGCTCCTGATCCCTGTCCAGTGACCCCTGGGTTAGGGAGGGGGTGAATCAGCCCGGGTTCCTGCTCCTGATCCCTGTCCAGTGACCCCTGGGTTAGGGAGGGGGTGAATCAGCCCGGGTTCCTGCTCCTGATCCCTGTCCAGTGACCCCTGGGTTAGGGAGGGGGTGAATCAGCCCGGGTTCCTGCTCCTGATCCCTGTCCAGTGACCCCTGGGTTAGGGAGGGGTGAATCAGCCCGGGTTCCTGCTCCTGATCCCTGTCCAGTGACCCCTGGGTTAGGGAGGGGTGAATCAGCCCGGGTTCCTGCTCCTGATCCCTGTCCAGTGACCCCTGGGTTAGGGAGGGGTGAATCAGCCCGGGTTCCTGCTCCTGATCCCTGTCCAGTGACCCCTGGGTTAGGGAGGGGGTGAATCAGCCCGGGTTCCTGCTCCTGATCCCTGTCCAGTGACCCCTGGGTTAGGGAGGGGGTGAATCAGCCCGGGTTCCTGCTCCTGATCCCTGTCCAGTGACCCCTGGGTTAGGGAGGGGGTGAATCAGCCCGGGTTCCTGCTCCTGATCCCTGTCCAGTGACCCCTGGGTTAGGGAGGGGGTGAATCAGCCCGGGTTCCTGCTCCTGATCCCTGTCCAGTGACCCCTGGGTTAGGGAGGGGGTGAATCAGCCGGGTTCCTGCTCCTGATCCCTGTCCAGTGACCCCTGGGTTAGGGAGGGGGTGAATCAGCCCGGGTTCCTGCTCCTGATCCCTGTCCAGTGACCCCTGGTTAGGGAGGGGTGAATCAGCCCGGGTTCCTGCTCCTGATTCCTATCCAGTGACCCCTGGGTTAGGGAGGGGGTGAATCAGCCCGGTTCCTGCTCCTGATCCCTGTCCAGTGACCCCTGGGTTAGGGAGGGGGTGAATCAGCCCGGGTTCCTGCTCCTGATCCCTGTCCAGTGACCCCTGGGTTAGGGAGGGGTGAATCAGCCCGGGTTCCTGCACCTGATCCCTGTCCAGTGACCCCTGGGTTAGGGAGGGGTGAATCAGCCCGGGTTCCTGCTCCTGATCCCTGTCCAGTGACCCCTGGGTTAGGGAGGGGTGAATCAGCCGGGTTCCTGCTCCTGATCCCTGTCCAGTGACCCCTGGGTTAGGGAGGGGTGAATCAGCCCGGGTTCCTGCTCCTGATCCCTGTCCAGTGACCCCTGGGTTAGGGAGGGGGTGAATCAGCCCGGGTTCCTGCTCCTGATCCCTGTCCAGTGACCCCTGGGTTAGGGAGGGGGTGAATCAGCCCGGGTTCCTGCTCCTGATCCCTGTCCAGTGACCCCTGGGTTAGGGAGGGGTGAATCAGCCCGGTTCCTGCTCCTGATCCCTGTCCAGTGACCCCTGGGTTAGGGAGGGGGTGAATCAGCCCGGGTTCCTGCTCCTGATCCCTGTCCAGTGACCCCTGGGTTTGGGAGGGGGTGAATCAGCCCGGTTCCTGCTCCTGATCCCTGTCCAGTGACCCCTGGGTTAGGGAGGGGGTGAATCAGCCCGGGTTCCTGCTCCTGATCCCTGTCCAGTGACCCCTGGGTTAGGAGGGGGTGAATCAGCCCGGGTTCCTGCTCCTGATCCCTGTCCAGTGACCCCTGGGTTAGGGAGGGGGTGAATCAGCCCGGGTTCCTGCTCCTGATCCCTGTCCAGTGACCCCTGGTTAGGGAGGGGTGAATCAGCCCGGGTTCCTGCTCCTGATCCCTGTCCAGTGACCCCTGGGTTAGGGAGGGGTGAATCAGCCCGGGTTCCTGCTCCTGATCCCTGTCCAGTGACCCCTGGGTTAGGGAGGGGTGAATCAGCCCGGGTTCCTGCTCCTGATCCCTGTCCAGTGACCCCTGGGTTAGGGAGGGGTGAATCAGCCCGGGTTCCTGCTCCTGATCCCTGTCCAGTGACCCCTGGGTTAGGGAGGGTGAATCAGCCCGGTTCCTGCTCCTGATCCCTGTCCAGTGACCCCTGGGTTAGGGAGGGGGTGAATCAGCCCGGGTTCCTGCTCCTGATCCCTGTCCAGTGACCCCTGGGTTAGGGAGGGGGTGAATCAGCCCGGGTTCCTGCTCCTGATCCCTGTCCAGTGACCCCTGGGTTAGGGAGGGGTGAATCAGCCCGGGTTCCTGCTCCTGATCCCTGTCCAGTGACCCCTGGGTTAGGGAGGGGTGAATCAGCCCGGGTTCCTGCTCCTGATCCCTGTCCAGTGACCCCTGGGTTAGGGAGGGGGTGAATCAGCCCGGGTTCCTGCTCCTGATCCCTGTCCAGTGACCCCTGGGTTAGGGAGGGGGTGAATCAGCCCGGGTTCCTGCTCCTGATCCCTGTCCAGTGACCCCTGGGTTAGGGAGGGGTGAATCAGCCCGGGTTCCTGCTCCTGATCCCTGTCCAGTGACCCCTGGGTTAGGGAGGGGTGAATCAGCCCGGGTTCCTGCTCCTGATCCCTGTCCAGTGACCCCTGGGTTAGGGAGGGGTGAATCAGCCCGGGTTCCTGCTCCTGATCCCTGTCCAGTGACCCCTGGGTTAGGGAGGGGTGAATCAGCCCGGGTTCCTGCTCCTGATCCCTGTCCAGTGACCCCTGGGTTAGGGAGGGGGTGAATCAGCCCGGGTTCCTGCTCCTGATCCCTGTCCAGTGACCCCTGGGTTAGGGAGGGGGTGAATCAGCCCGGGTTCCTGCTCCTGATCCCTGTCCAGTGACCCCTGGGTTAGGGAGGGGGTGAATCAGCCCGGTTCCTGCTCCTGATCCCTGTCCAGTGACCCCTGGGTTAGGGAGGGGTGAATCAGCCCGGTTCCTGCTCCTGATCCCTGTCCAGTGACCCCTGGGTTAGGGAGGGGGTGAATCAGCCCGGGTTCCTGCTCCTGATCCCTGTCCAGTGACCCCTGGGTTAGGGAGGGGTGAATCAGCCGGGTTCCTGCTCCTGATCACTGTCCAGTGACCCCTGGGTTAGGGAGGGCGGTGAATCAGCCGTGTTCCTGCTCCTGATCCCTGCCAGTGACCCCGGGTTAGGGAGTGAGGTGAATCAGCCCGGGTTCCTGCTCCTGATCCCTGTCCAGTGACCCCTTGGATAGGAGGGGTGAATCTGTCCAGGTTCCTGCTCCTGATTCCTGTCCAGTGACCCTGGGTAGGGAGGGGTGAATCAGTCCGGGTTCCTGCTCCTGATTCCTGTCCCAGTGAATCCTGGATTAGGGAAAGGGGGTGAATCAGCCCGGGTTCCTGCTCCTGATCCTGTCCAGTGACCCTGGGTTAGGGAGGGGTGAATCAGCCCGGGTTCCTGCTCCTGATCGCGGTCCAGTGACCCCTGGGTTAGGGATGGGGTGATCAGTCCGGTTTCCTGCTCCTGATTCCTGTCCAGTGACCCCTGGGTTAGGTAGGGAGTGAATCAGCCCGGGTTCCTGCTCCTGATCCCTGTCCAGTGACCCCTGGGTTAGGAGAGGGGTGAATCAGCCCGGGTTCCTGCTCCTGATCCCTGTCCAGTGACCCATGGGTTAGGGAGGGGGTTAATCAGCCCGGGTTCCTGTCCTGATCCCCTGTCCAGTGAACCCTGGGTTTAGGAGAGGGGGTGAATCAGGCCCGGGTTCCTGCTCCTGATCCCTGTCCAGTGACCCTGGGTTAGGGAGGGGGTGAATCAGCCCGGGTTCCTGCTCCTGATCCCTGTCCAGTGACCCCCTGGGTAAGGGAGGAGGGTGAATCAGCCCGGGTTCCTGCTCCTGATCCCTGTCCAGTGACCCCTGGGTTAGGGAGGGGTGGTGAATCAGCCCGGGTTCCTGCTCCTGATCCCTGTCCAGTGACCCCTGGGTTAGGGAGGGGGTGAATCAGCCCGGGTTCCTGCTCCTGATCCCTGTCCAGTGACCCCTGGGTTAGGGAGGGGGTGAATCAGCCCGGGTTCCTGCTCCTGATCCCTGTCTCAGTGACCCCTGGGTTAGGGAGGGGTGAATCAGCCCGGGTTCCTGCTCCTGATCCCTGTCCAGTGACCCCTGGGTTAGGGAGGGGGTGAATCAGCCGGGTTCCTGCTCCTGATCCCTGTCCAGTGACCCCTGGGTTAGGGAGGGGTGAATCAGCCGGGTTCCTGCTCCTGATCCCTGTCCAGTGACCCCTGGGTTAGGGAGGGGAGTGAATCAGCCCGGGTTCCTGCTCCTGATCCCTGTCCAGTGACCCCTGGGTTAGGGAGGGAGTGAATCAGCCCGGGTTCCTGCTCCTGATCCCTGTCCAGTGACCCCTGGGTTAGGGAGGGGGTGAATCAGCCCGGGTTCCTGCTCCTGATCCCTGTCCAGTGACCCCTGGGTTAGGGAGGGGGTGAATCAGCCCGGGTTCCTGCTCCTGATCCCTGTCCAGTGACCCCTGGGTTAGGGAGAGGGTGAATCAGCCCGGGTTCCTGCTCCTGATCCCTGTCCAGTGACCCCTGGGTTAGGGAGGGGGTGAATCAGCCCGGTTCCTGCTCCTGATCCCTGTCCAGTGACCCCTGGGTTAGGAGGGGGTGAATCAACCCGGGTTCCTGCTCCTGATCCCTGTCCAGTGACCCCTGGTTAGGGAAGAGGTTAATCAGTCCGGGCTCCTGCTCCTGATTCCTATCCAGTGACCCCTGGGTTAGGGAGTGGGTGAATCAGCCCGGGTTCCTGCTCCTGATCCCTGTCCAGTGACCCCTGGGTTAGGGAGGGGGTGAATCAGCCCCGGTTCCTGCTCCTGATCCCTGTCCAGTGACCCCTGGGTTAGGGAGGGGGTGAATCAGCCCGGGTTCCTGCTCCTGATCCCTGTCCAGTGACCCCTGGGTTAGGGAGGGGGTGAATCAGCCCGGGTTCCTGCTCCTGATCCCTGTCCAGTGACCCCTGGGTTAGGGAGGGGGTGAATCAGCCCGGGTTCCTGCTCCTGATCCCTGTCCAGTGACCCCTGGGTTAGGGAGGGGGTGAATCAGCCCGGGTTCCTGCTCCTGATCCCTGTCCAGTGACCCTGGGTTAGGGAGAGGGAGTGAATCAGCCGGTTCCTGCTCCTGATCCCTGTCCAGTGACCCCCTGGGTTAGGAGAGGGTGAATCAGCCCGGGTTCCTGCTCCTGATCCCTGTCCAGTGACCCCTGGGTTAGGAGGGGGGTGAATCAGCCGGATTACTGCTCCTGATCCCTGTTCAGTGACCCCAGGTTAGGGAGGGGGTGAATCAGCCCAGGTTCCTGCTCCTGATCCCTGTCCAGTGACCCCTGGGTTAGGGAGGGTGTGAATCAGCCCGGGTTCCTGCACCTGATCCCTGTCCAGTGACCCCCTGGGTTAGGGAGGGGGTGAATCAGCCCGGGTTCCTGCTCCTGATCCCTGTCCAGTGACCCCTGGGTTAGGGAAGGGGTGAATCAGCCCGGGTTCCTGCTCCTGATCCCTGTCCAGTGACCCTGTGTTAGAGAGGGGGGTGAATCAGCCCGGGTTCCTGCTCCTGATCCCTGTCCAGTGACCCCTGGTTAGGGAGAGGGGTGAATCAGCCCGGGTTCCTGCTCCTGATCCCTGTCCAGTGACGCCCTGGGACAGGGAAAGTATGAATCAGCCGAGGTTCCTGCTCCATATCCCTGTCCAGTGACCCCTGGGTTAGGGAGGGAGGTGAATCAGCCCAGGTTCCTGCTCCTGATCCCTGTCCAGTGACCCCTGGGTTAGGGAGGGAGGTGAATCAGCCCGGGTTCCTGCTCCTGATCCCTGTCCAGTGACCCCTGGGTTAGGGAGGGGGTGAATCAGCCCGGGTTCCTGCTCCTGATTCCTGTCCAGTGACCCCTGGGTTAGGGAGGGTGGTGAATCAGCCCGGGTTCCTGCTCTGATCCCTGTCCAGTGACCCCTGGGTTAGGGAGGGGTTGAATCAGCCCGGTTCCTGCTCCTGATCCCTGTCCAGTGACCCCTGGGTTGGGAGAGGGGTGAATCAGCCCGGGTTCCTGCTCCTGATCCCTGTCCAGTGACCCCTGGGTTAGGGAGGGGTGAATCAGCCTGGGTTCCTGCTCCTGATCCCTGTCCAGTGACCCCTGGGTTAGGGAGGAGGGTGAATCAGCCCGGGTTCCTGCTCCTGATCCCTGTCCAGTGACCCCTGGGTTAGGGAGGGGGTGAATCAGCCCGGGTTCCTGCTCCTGATCCCTGTCCAGTGACCCCTGGGTTAGGGAGGGGTGAATCAGCCCGGGTTCCTGCTCCTGATCCCTGTCCAGTGACCCCTGGGTTAGGGAGGGGGTGAATCAGCCCGGGTTCCTGCTCCTGATCCCTGTCCAGTGACCCCTGGGTTAGGGAGGGGGTGAATCAGCCCGGGTTCCTGCTCCTGATCCCTGTCCAGTGACCCCTGGGTTAGGGAGGGGGTGAATCAGCCCGGGTTCCTGCTCCTGATCCCTGTCCAGTGACCCCTGGGTTAGGGAGGGGGTGAATCAGCCCGGGTTCCTGCTCCTGATCCCTGTCCAGTGACCCCTGGGTTAGGGAGGGGGTGAATCAGCCCGGGTTCCTGCTCCTGATCCCTGTCCAGTGACCCCTGGGTTAGGGAGGGGGTGAATCAGCCCGGGTTCCTGCTCCTGATCCCTGTCCAGTGACCCCTGGGTTAGGGAGGGGGTGAATCAGCCCGGGTTCCTGCTCCTGATCCCTGTCCAGTGACCCCTGGGTTAGGGAGGGGGTGAATCAGCCCGGGTTCCTGCTCCTGATCCCTGTCCAGTGACCCCTGGGTTAGGGAGGGAGTGAATCAGCCCGGGTTCCTGCTCCTGATCCCTGTCCAGTGACCCCTGGGTTAGGGAGGGGGTGAATCAGCCCGGGTTCCTGCTCCTGATCCCTGTCCAGTGACCCCTGGGTTAGGGAGGGGGTGAATCAGCCCGGGTTCCTGCTCCTGATCCCTGTCCAGTGACCCCTGGGTTAGGGAGGGGGTGAATCAGCCCGGGTTCCTGCTCCTGATCCCTGTCCAGTGACCCCTGGGTTAGGGAGGGGGTGAATCAGCCCGGGTTCCTGCTCCTGATCCCTGTCCAGTGACCCCTGGGTTAGGGAGGGGGTGAATCAGCCCGGGTTCCTGCTCCTGATCCCTGTCCAGTGACCCCTGGGTTAGGGAGGGGGTGAATCAGCCCGGGTTCCTGCTCCTGATCCCTGTCCAGTGACCCCTGGGTTAGGGAGGGGGTGAATCAGCCCGGGTTCCTGCTCCTGATCCCTGTCCAGTGACCCCTGGGTTAGGGAGGGGGTGAATCAGCCCGGGTTCCTGCTCCTGATCCCTGTCCAGTGACCCCTGGGTTAGGGAGGGGGTGAATCAGCCCGGGTTCCTGCTCCTGATCCCTGTCCAGTGACCCCTGGGTTAGGGAGGGGGTGAATCAGCCCGGGTTCCTGCTCCTGATCCCTGTCCAGTGACCCCTGGGTTAGGGAGGGGGTGAATCAGCCCGGGTTCCTGCTCCTGATCCCTGTCCAGTGACCCCTGGGTTAGGGAGGGGGTGAATCAGCCCGGGTTCCTGCTCCTGATCCCTGTCCAGTGACCCCTGGGTTAGGGAGGTGGTGAATCAGCCCGGGTTCCTGCTCCTGATCCCTGTCCAGTGACCCCTGGGTTAGGGAGGGAGGTGAATCAGCCCGGGTTCCTGCTCCTGATCCCTGTCCAGTGACCCCTGTGTTAGGGTGAGGCTGAATAAGCCTGGTTCCTGCTCCTGATCCCTGTCCAGTGACCCCTGGGTTAGGGAGGCGGGTGAATCAGCCCGGGTTCCTGCTCCTGATCCCTGTCCCAGTGACCCCTGGGTTAGGGAGGGCGGTGAATCAGCCCGGGTTCCTGCTCCCTGATCCCTGTCCAGTGACCCCTGGGTTAGGGAGTGGGTGAATCTGTCCAGGGTTCCTGCTCCTGATCCTGTCCAGTGACCCCTGGGTTAGGGAGGGGTTGAATCAGTCCGGGTTCCTGCTCCTGATCCCTGTCCAGTGAATCCTGGATTAGGGAAAGGGGGTGAATCAGCCCGGGTTCCTGCTCCTGATCCCTGTCCAGTGTCCCCTGGGTTAGGAAGGGGAGAATCAGCCCGGATTCCCTGCTCCTGTTCCTGTCCAGTGACCCCTGGGTTAGGGATTGGAGTCTATCAGCCCGGGTTCCTGCTCCTGATTCCTGTCCAGTGACCCCTGGGTGAGGGAGGGGAGTGAATCATCCCGTGTTCCTGCTCCGGATCCCTGTCCAGTGACCCCTATGTAAGGGAGAGGGGTGAATCAGCCCGGGTTCATGCTCCTGATCCCATTCCAGTTTGCCCCTGGGACAGGGAAAGTATGAATCAGCCGAGGTTCCTGCTCCATATCCCTGTCCAGTGAACCCTGGGTTGCGGAGGGAGGTGAATCAGTCCAGGTTCCTGCTCCTGATCCCTGTCCAGTGACCACTGGGTTCGGGAGGGAGGTGAATCAGCCCGGGTTCCTGCTCCTGATCCCTGTCCAGTGACCCCTGGGTTAGGGAGGGGGTGAATCAGCCCGGGTTCCTGCTCCTGACCTCCTGTCCAGTGACCCCTGGGTTAGGGAGGGTGGTGAATCAGCCGAGTTCCTGCTCCTGATCCCTGTCCAGTGACCCCTGGGTTAGGGAGGGGGTGAATCAGCCTGGGTTCTTGCTCCTGATCCCTGTCTAGTGACCCCTGGGTTAGGGAGGGGGTGAATCAGCCCGGGTTCCTGCTCCTGATCCCTGTCCAGTGACCCCTGGGTTAGGGAGGGGGTGAATCAGCCCGGGTTCCTGCTCCTGATCCTGTCCAGTGACCCCTGGGTTAGGGAGGGGGTGAATCAGCCCGGGTTCCTGCTCCTGATCCCTGTCCAGTGACCCCTGGTTAGGGAGGGAGTGAATCAGCCCGGGTTCCTGCTCCTGATCCCTGTCCAGTGACCCCTGGGTTAGGGGAGGGTGAATCAGCCTGGTTTCTGCTTCTGGTCCCTGTCCAGTGACCCTGGGTTAGGGAGGGGGTGAATCAGCCCGGGTTCCTGCTCCTGATCCCTGTCCAGTGACCCCTGGGTTAGGGAGGGGGTGAATCAGCCCGGGTTCCTGCTCCTGATCCCTGTCCAGTGACCCCTGGGTTAGGGAGGGGGTGAATCAGCCCAGGGTTCCTGCTCCTGATCCCTGTCCAGTGACCCCTGGGTTAGGGAGGGGGTTGAATCAGCCCGGGTTCCTGCTCCTGATCCCTGTCCAGTGACCCCTGGGTTAGGGAGGGGGTGAATCAGCCCGGGTTCCTGCTCCTGATCCCTGTCCAGTGACCCCTGGGTTAGGGAGGGGTGAATCAGCCCGGGTTCCTGCTCCTGATCCCTGTCCAGTGACCCCTGGGTTAGGGAGGGGGTGAATCAGCCCGGGTTCCTGCTCCTGATCCCTGTCCAGTGACCCCTGGGTTAGGGAGGGGGTGAATCAGCCCGGGTTCCTGCTCCTGATCCCTGTCCAGTGACCCCTGGGTTAGGGAGGGGGTGAATCAGCCCGGGTTCCTGCTCCTGATCCCTGTCCAGTGACCCCTGGGTTAGGGAGGGGGTGAATCAGCCCGGGTTCCTGCTCCTGATCCCTGTCCAGTGACCCCTGGGTTAGGGAGGGGGTGAATCAGCCCGGGTTCCTGCTCCTGATCCCTGTCCAGTGACCCCTGGGTTAGGGAGGGGGTGAATCAGCCCGGGTTCCTGCTCCTGATCCCTGTCCAGTGACCCTGGGTTAGGGAGGGGGTGAATCAGCCCGGGTTCCTGCTCCTGATCCCTGTCCAGTGACCCCTGGGTTAGGGAGGGGGTGAATCAGCCCGGGTTCCTGCTCCTGATCCCTGTCCAGTGACCCCTGGTTTAGGGAGGGGGTGAATCAGCCCGGGTTTCCTGCTCCTGATCCCTGTCCAGTGACCCCTGGGTTAGGGAGGGGGTGAATCAGCCCGGGTTCCTGCTCCTGATCCCTGTCCAGTGACCCCTGGGTTAGGGAGGGGGTGAATCAGCCCGGGTTCCTGCTCCTGATCCCTGTCCAGTGACCCCTGGGTTAGGGAGGGGGTGAATCAGCCCGGGTTCCTGCTCCTGATCCCTGTCCAGTGACCCCTGGGTTAGGGAGTGGGTGAATCAGCCCGGGTTCCTGCTCCTGATCCCTGTCCAGTGACCCCTGGGTTAGGGAGGGGGTGAATCAGCCCGGGTTCCTGCTCCTGATCCCTGTCCAGTGACCCCTGGGTTAGGGAGGGAGGTGAATCAGCCCGGGTTCCTGCTCCTGATCCCTGTCCAGTGACCCCTGGGTTAGGAGGGTGGGTGAATCAGCCCTGGGTTCCTGCTCCTGATCCCTGTCCAGTGACCCCTGGGTTAGGGAGGGGGGTGAATCAGCCCGGGTTCCTGCTCCTGATCCCTGTCCAGTGACCCCTGGGTTAGGGAGGGGGTGAATCAGCCCGGGTTCCTGCTCCTGATCCCTGTCCAGTGACCCCTGGGTTAGGGAGGGGTGAATCAGCCCGGGTTCCTGCTCCTGATCCCTGTCCAGTGACCCCTGGTTAGGGAGGTGTGAATCAGCCCAGGTTCCTGCTCCTGATCCTGTCCAGTGACCCCTGGGTTAGGGAGGAGGTGAATCAGCCCGGGTTCCTGCTCCTGATCCCTGTCCAGTGACCCCTGGGTTAGGGAGGGGTGAATCAGCCCGGGTTCCTGCTCCTGATCCCTGTCCAGTGACCCCTGGGTTAGGGAGGAGGTGAATCAGCCCGGGTTCCTGCTCCTGATCCCTGTCCAGTGACCCCTGGGTTAGGGAGGGGGTGAATCAGCCCGGGTTCCTGCTCCTGATCCTGTCCAGTGACCCCTGGGTTAGGGAGGGGGTGAATCAGCCCGGGTTCCTGCTCCTGATCCCTGTCCAGTGACCCCTGGGTTAGGGAGGGGGTGAATCAGCCCGGGTTCCTGCTCCTGATCCCTGTCCAGTGACCCCTGGGTTAGGGAGGGAGTGAATCAGCCCGGGTTTCCTGCTCCTGATCCCTGTCCAGTGACCCCTGGGTTAGGGAGGGGGTGAATCAGCCCGGGTTCCTGCTCCTGATCCCTGTCCAGTGACCCCTGGGTTAGGGAGGTGGGTGAATCAGCCCGGGTTCCTGCTCCTGATCCCTGTCCAGTGACCCCTGGGTTAGGGAGGGGGTGAATCAGCCCGGGTTCCTGCTCCTGATCCCTGTCCAGTGACCCCTGGGTTAGGGAGGGGGGTGAATCAGCCCGGGTTCCTGCTCCTGATCCCTGTCCAGTGACCCCTGGGTTAGGGAGGGGGTGAATCAGCCCGGGTTCCTGCTCCTGATCCCTGTCCAGTGACCCCTGGGTTAGGGAGGGGGTGAATCAGCCCGGGTTCCTGCTCCTGATCCCTGTCCAGTGACCCCTGGGTTAGGGAGGGGGTGAATCAGCCCGGGTTCCTGCTCCTGATCCCTGTCCAGTGACCCCTGGGTTAGGGAGGGAGGTGAATCAGCCCGGGTTCCTGCTCCTGATCCCTGTCCAGTGACCCCTGGGTTAGGGAGGGGTGAATCAGCCCGGGTTCCTGCTCCTGATCCCTGTCCAGTGACCCCTGGGTTAGGGAGGGGGTGAATCAGCCCGGGTTCCTGCTCCTGATCCCTGTCCAGTGACCCCTGGGTTAGGGAGGGGGTGAATCAGCCCGGGTTCCTGCTCCTGATCCCTGTCCAGTGACCCCTGGGTTAGGGAGGGGTGAATCAGCCCGGGTTCCTGCTCCTGATCCCTGTCCAGTGACCCCTGGGTTAGGAGGAGGTGAATCAGCCAGGGTTCCTGCTCCTGATCCCTGTCCAGTGACCCCTGGGTTAGGGAGGGGGTGAATCAGCCGGGTTCCTGCTCCTGATCCCTGTCCAGTGACCCCTGGGTTAGGGAGGGGGTGAATCAGCCCGGGTTCCTGCTCCTGATCCCTGTCCAGTGACCCCTGGGTTAGGGAGGGGGTGAATCAGCCCGGGTTCCTGCTCCTGATCCCTGTCCAGTGACCCCTGGGTTAGGGAGGGGGTGAATCAGCCCGGGTTCCTGCTCCTGATCCCTGTCCAGTGACCCCTGGGTTAGGGAGGGGGTGAATCAGCCCGGGTTCCTGCTCCTGATCCCTGTCCAGTGACCCTGGGTTAGGAGGGGGTGAATCAGCCCGGGTTCCTGCTCCTGATCCCTGTCCAGTGACCCCTGGGTTAGGGAGGGGGTGAATCAGCCCGGGTTCCTGCTCCTGATCCCTGTCCAGTGACCCCTGGGTTAGGGAGGGGGTGAATCAGCCGGGTTCCTGCTCCTGATCCCTGTCCAGTGACCCCTGGGTTAGGGAGGGTGTGAATCAGCCCGGGTTCCTGCTCCTGATCCCTGTCCAGTGACCCCTGGGTTAGGGAGGGGGTGAATCAGCCCGGGTTCCTGCTCCTGATCCCTGTCCAGTGACCCCTGGGTTAGGGGAGGGGGTGAATCAGCCCGGGTTCCTGCTCCTGATCCCTGTCCAGTGACCCCTGGGTTAGGGAGAGGGGTGAATCAGCCCGGGTTCCTGCTCCTGATCCCTGTCCAGTGACCCTGGGTTAGGGAGGGGGTGAATCAGCCCGGGTTCCTGCTCCTGATCCCTGTCCAGTGACCCCTGGGTTAGGGAGGGGGTGAATCAGCCCGGGTTCCTGCTCCTGATCCCTGTCCAGTGACCCCTGGTTAGGGAGGGGGTGAATCAGCCCGGGTTCCTGCTCCTGATCCCTGTCCAGTGACCCTGGGTTAGGGAGGGGGTGAATCAGCCCGGGTTCCTGCTCCTGATCCCTGTCCAGTGACCCCTGGTTAGGGAGGGGTGAATCAGCCCGGGTTCCTGCTCCTGATCCCTGTCCAGTGACCCCTGGGTTAGGGAGGGGGTGAATCAGCCGGGTTCCTGCTCCTGATCCCTGTCCAGTGACCCCTGGGTTAGGGAGTGGGTGAATCAGCCCGGGTTCCTGCTCCTGATCCCTGTCCAGTGACCCCTGGGTAAGGGAGGGGGTGAATCAGCCCGGGTTCCTGCTCCTGATCCCTGTCCAGTGACCCCTGGGTTAGGGAGGGGGTGAATCAGCCCGGGTTCCTGCTCCTGATCCCTGTCCAGTGACCCTGGTTAGGGAGGGGGTGAATCAGCCCGGTTCCTGCTCCTGATCCCTGTCCAGTGACCCCTGGTTAGGGAGGGGGTGTGAATCAGCCCGGGTTCCTGCTCCTGATCCCTGTCCAGTGACCCTGGGTTAGGAGGGAGGGGGGTGAATCAGCCCGGGATCCTGCTCCTGATCCCTGTCCAGTGACCCCTGGCGTTAGGGGCAGGGTGAATCAGCCTGGGTTCCTGCTCCTGATCCCTGTCCGTGACCCCTGGATTAGGGAGGGGTTGTGAATCAGCCGGGTTCCTGCTCCAGATCCCTGTCCAGTGACCCCCTGGGTTAGGGAGGAGGGGTGAATCAGCCAGGGTTCCTGCTCCTGATCCCTGTCCAGTGGACCCCTGGGTTAGGGAGGGGTGTGAATCAGCCCGGGTTCCTGCTCCTGATCCCTGTCCAGTGACCCTGGGTTAGGGAGGGGTGAATCAGCCCGGTTTCCAGCTCCTGATCCCTGTCCAGTGACCCCTGGTTAGGGAGGGGGTGAATCAGCCCGGGTTCCTGCTCCTGATCCCTGTCCAGTGACCCTGGGTTAGGGAGGGGGTGAATCAGCCCGGGTTCCTGCTCCGATCCCTGTCCAGTGACCCCTGGGTTAGGGAGGGAGGTGAATCAGCCCGGGTTCCTGCTCCTGATCCTGTCCAGTGACCCCTGGTTAGGGAGTGGGTGAATCAGCCCGGGTTCCTGCTCCTGATCCCTGTCCAGTGACCCCTGGGTTAGGGAGAGGGTGAATCAGCCGGGTTCCTGCTCCTGATCCCTGTCCAGTGACCCCTGGGTTAGGGAGGGTGAATCAGCCCGGGTTCCTGCTCCTGATCCCTGTCCAGTGACCCCTGGGTTAGGGAGGGGTGAATCAGCCCGGGTTCCTGCTCCTGATCCCTGTCCAGTGACCCCTGGGTTAGGGAGGGGGTGAATCAGCCCGGGTTCCTGCTCCTGATCCCTGTCCAGTGACCCCTGGGTTAGGGAGGGGGTGAATCAGCCCGGGTTCCTGCTCCTGATCCCTGTCCAGTGACCCCTGGGTTAGGGAGGGGGGTGAATCAGCCCGGGTTCCTGCTCCTGATCCCTGTCCAGTGACCCCTGGGTTAGGGAGGGGTGAATCAGCCCGGGTTCCTGCTCCTGATCCCTGTCCAGTGACCCCTGGGTTAGGGAGGGGGGTGAATCAGCCCGGGTTCCTGCTCCTGATCCCTGTCCAGTGACCCCTGGGTTAGGGAGAGGGTGTGAATCAGCCCGGGTTCCTGCTCCTGATCCCTGTCCAGTGACCCCTGGGTTAGGGAGGGGGTGAATCAGCCCGGTTCCTGCTCCTGATCCCTGTCCAGTGACCCCTGGGTTAGGGAGGGGGTGAATCAGCCCGGGTTCCTGCTCCTGATCCCTGTCCAGTGACCCCTGGGTTAGGGAGGGGGTGAATCAGCCCGGGTTCCTGCTCCTGATCCCTGTCCAGTGACCCCTGGGTTAGGGAGGGGGTGAATCAGCCCGGTTCCTGCTCCTGATCCCTGTCCAGTGACCCCTGGGTTAGGGAGGGGGTGAATCAGCCCGGGTTCCTGCTCCTGATCCCTGTCCAGTGACCCCTGGGTTAGGGAGGGGGTGAATCAGCCCGGGTTCCTGCTCCTGATCCTGTCCAGTGACCCCTGGTTAGGGAGAGGGGTGAATCAGCCCGAGGTTCCTGCTCCTGATCCCTGTCCAGTGACCCTGGGTTAGGGATGGGGTGAATCAGCCCGGGTTCCTGCTCCTGATCCCTGTCCAGTGACCCCTGGGTTAGGGAGGGGGTGAATCAGCCCAGGTTCCTGCTCCTGATCCCTGTCCAATGACCCTGGGTTAGGGAGGGGGTGAATCAGCCTGGGTTCCTGCTCCTGATCCCTGTCCAGTGACCCCTGGGTTAGGGAGGGGGTGAATCAGCCCGGGTTCCTGCTCCTGATCCCTGTCAGTGACCCCTGGGTTAGGGAGGGGGTGAATCAGCCCGGGTTCCTGCTCCTGATCCCTGTCCAGTGACCCCTGGGTTAGGGAGGGGAGTGAATCAGCCCGGGTTCCTGCTCCTGATCCCTGTCCAGTGACCCCTGGGTTAGGGAGGGGTGAATCAGTCCCGGGTTCCTGCTCCTGATCCCTGTCCAGTGACCCCTGGGTTAGGGAGGGGGTGAATCAGCCCGGGTTCCTGCTCCTGATCCCTGTCCAGTGACCCCTGGGTTAGGGAGGGGTGAATCAGCCCGGGTTCCTGCTCCTGATCCCTGTCCAGTGACCCCTGGGTTAGGGAGGGGGTGAATCAGCCCGGGTTCCTGCTCCTGATCCCTGTCCAGTGACCCCTGGGTTAGGGAGGGGGTGAATCAGCCCGGGTTCCTGCTCCTGATCCTGTCCAGTGACCCCTGGGTTAGGGAGGGGGTGAATCAGCCCGGGTTCCTGCTCCTGATCCCTGTCCAGTGACCCCTGGGTTAGGGAGGGGGTGAATCAGCCCGAGTTCCTGCTCCTGATTCCTGTCCAGTGACCCCTGGGTTAGGGAAGGGGTGAATCAGCCCGGGTTCCTGCTCCTGATCCCTGTCCAGTGACCCCTGGGTTAGGGAGGGGGTGAATCAGCCCGGGTTCCTGCTCCTGATCCCTGTCCAGTGACCCCTGGGTTAGGGAGGGGGTGAATCAGCCCGGGTTCCTGCTCCTGATCCCTGTCCAGTGACCCCTGGGTTAGGGAGGGGGTGAATCAGCCCGGGTTCCTGCTCCTGATCCCTGTCCAGTGACCCCTGGGTTAGGGAGGGGGTGAATCAGCCCGGGTTCCTGCTCCTGATCCCTGTCCAGTGACCCCTGGGTTAGGGAGGGGGTGAATCAGCCCGGGTTCCTGCTCCTGATCCCTGTCCAGTGACCCCTGGGTTAGGGAGGGTGTGAATCAGCCCGGGTTCCTGCTCCTGATCCCTGTCCAGTGACCCCTGGGTTAGGGAGGGGGTGAATCAGCCCGGGTTCCTGCTCCTGATCCCTGTCCAGTGACCCCTGGGTTAGGGAGGGGGTGAATCAGCCCGGGTTCCTGCTCCTGATCCCTGTCCAGTGACCCCTGGGTTAGGGAGGGGGTGAATCAGCCCGGGTTCCTGCTCCTGATCCCTGTCCAGTGACCCCTGGGTTAGGGAGGGGGTGAATCAGCCCGGGTTCCTGCTCCTGATCCCTGTCCAGTGACCCTGGGTTAGGGAGGGGGTGAATCAGCCCGGGTTCCTGCTCCTGATCCCTGTCCAGTGACCCCTGGGTTAGGGAGGGGGTGAATCAGCCCGGGTTCCTGCTCCTGATCCCTGTCCAGTGACCCCTGGGTTAGGGAGGGGGTGAATCAGCCCGGGTTCCTGCTCCTGATCCCTGTCCAGTGACCCCTGGTTAGGGAGGGGGTGAATCAGCCCGGGTTCCTGCTCCTGATCCCTGTCCAGTGACCCCTGGGTTAGGGAGGGAGTGAATCAGCCCGGGTTCCTGCTCCTGATCCCTGTCCAGTGACCCCTGGGTTAGGGAGGGGGTGAATCAGCCCGGGTTCCTGCTCCTGATCCCTGTCCAGTGACCCCTGGGTTAGGGAGGGGGTGAATCAGCCCGGGTTCCTGCTCCTGATCCCTGTCCAGTGACCCCTGGGTTAGGGAGGGGGTGAATCAGCCCGGTTCCTGCTCCTGATCCCTGTCCAGTGACCCCTGGGTTAGGGAGGGTGTGAATCAGCCCGGGTTCCTGCTCCTGATCCCTGTCCAGTGACCCCTGGGTTAGGGAGGGGGTGAATCAGCCCGGGTTCCTGCTCCTGATCCCTGTCCAGTGACCCCTGGGTTAGGGAGGGGGTGAATCAGCCCGGGTTCCTGCTCCTGATCCCTGTCCAGTGACCCCTGGGTTAGGGAGGGGGTGAATCAGCCCGGGTTCCTGCTCCTGATCCCTGTCCAGTGACCCCTGGGTTAGGGAGGGGGTGAATCAGCCCGGGTTCCTGCTCCTGATCCCTGTCCAGTGACCCCTGGGTTAGGGAGGGGGTGAATCAGCCCGGGTTTCTGCTCCTGATCCCTGTCCAGTGACCCCTGGGTTAGGGAGGGGGTGAATCAGCCCGGGTTCCTGCTCCTGATCCCTGTCCAGTGACCCCTGGGTTAGGGAGGGGTGAATCAGCCCGGGTTCCTGCTCCTGATCCCTGTCCAGTGACCCTGGGTTAGGGAGGGAGTGAATCAGCCCGGGTTCCTGCTCCTGATCCCTGTCCAGTGACCCCTGGGTTAGGGAGGGGGGGTGAATCAGCCGGGTTCCTGCTCCTGATCCCTGTCCAGTGACCCCTGGGTTAGGGAGGGGGTGAATCAGCCCGGGTTCCTGCTCCTGATCCCTGTCCAGTGACCCCTGGGTTAGGGAGGGGGTGAATCAGCCCGGGTTCCTGCTCCTGATCCCTGTCCAGTGACCCCTGGGTTAGGGAGGGGGTGAATCAGCCCGGGTTCCTGCTCCTGATCCCTGTCCAGTGACCCCTGGGTTAGGGAGGGGGTGAATCAGCCCGGGTTCCTGCTCCTGATCCCTGTCCAGTGACCCCTGGGTTAGGGAGGAGGGTGAATCAGCCCGGGTTCCTGCTCCTGATCCCTGTCCAGTGACCCCTGGGTTAGGGAGGGGGTGAATCAGCCCGGGTTCCTGCTCCTGATCCCTGTCCAGTGACCCCTGGGTTAGGGAGGGGGTGAATCAGCCCGGGTTCCTGCTCCTGATCCCTGTCCAGTGACCCCTGGTTAGGGAGGGGTGAATCAGCCCGGGTTCCTGCTCCTGATCCCTGTCCAGTGACCCCTGGGTTAGGGAGGGGGTGAATCAGCCGGGTTCCTGCTCCTGATCCCTGTCCAGTGACCCCTGGGTTAGGGAGGGGGTGAATCAGCCCGGGTTCCTGCTCCTGATCCCTGTCCAGTGACCCCTGGGTTAGGAGGGGGTGAATCAGCCCGGGTTCCTGCTCCTGATCCCTGTCCAGTGACCCCTGGGTTAGGAGGAGGGGGTGAATCAGCCCGGGTTCCTGCTCCTGATCCCTGTCCAGTGACCCCTGGGTTAGGGAGGGGGTGAATCAGCCCGGGTTCCTGCTCCTGATCCCTGTCCAGTGACCCCTGGGTTAGGAGGGGTGAATCAGCCCGGTTCCTGCTCCTGATCCCTGTCCAGTGACCCCTGGGTTAGGGAGGGGGGTGAATCAGCCCGGGTTCCTGCTCCTGATCCCTGTCCAGTGACCCCTGGGTTAGGGAGGGGGGTGAATCAGCCGGGTTCCTGCTCCTGATCCCTGTCCAGTGACCCCTGGGTTAGGGAGGAGTGAATCAGCCCAGGGTTCCTGCTCCTGATCCCTGTCCAGTGACCCTGGGTTAGGAGGGGGGGTGAATCAGCCCGGTTTCCTGCTCCTGATCCCTGTCCAGTGACCCCTGGGATAGGGAGGGGGTGAATCAGCCCGGGTTCCTGCTCCTGATCCCTGTCCAGTGACCCCTGGGTTAAGGGAGGGGGTGAATCAGCCCGGGTTCCTGCTCTGATCCCTGTCCAGTGACCCCTGGGTTAGGGAGGGGTGAATCAGCCCGGGTTCCTGCTCCTGATCCCTGTCCAGTGACCCCTGGGTAAGGGAGGGGGTGAATCAGCCCGGGTTCCTGCTCCTGATCCCTGTCCAGTGACCCTGGGTTAGGGAGGGGTGTGAATCAGCCCGGGTTCCTGCTCCTGATCCCTGTCCAGTGACCCCTGGGTTAGGGAGGGGGTGAATCATCTGGGTTCCTGCTCCTGATCCCTTGTCAGTGACCCCTGGGTTTGGGAGGGGTGAATCAGCCGGGGTTCCTGCTCTGATCCCTGTACAGTGTACCCATGGGTTAGGGAGGGGTGAATAGCCCGGGTTCCTGCTCCTGATCCCGTCCAGTGACCCCTGGTTAGGGAGGGGGTGAATCAGCCCGGGTTCCTGCCTACCTGATCCCTGTCAGTTACCCCTGGATTAGGGAGGGGTCGTGGAATCAGGCCCGGGTTCCTTGCTCCTGATCCCTGTCAGTGACCCCTGTGTTAGGGAGGGGGTGAATCAGCCGGGTTCCTGCTTTCTGATCCTGTCAGTTGACCTGGGTAAGAGAGAGGGAAATCAGCCCGGGTTCCTGCTCTGATCACCTGTCCAGTGACCTGTGTTAGGGAGGGGGTGAATCAGGCCGGGTTCCTGCTCCTGATCCTGTCCAGTGACCCCTGGCCCCCCCCCCCCCCCCCCCCCCCCCCCCCCCCCCCCCCCCGGGGAGTTGGGGAGGCTGGGGTGAATCAGCCCGGGATCCTTGCTACCTGATCCCTGTCCAGATACCCCCTGGGTTAGCGAGGGGGTGAATCAGCCGAGGTTCCTGCTCCTGATCCCTGTCCAGTGAACCCCTGGGTTAGGGAGGAGGTGAATCAGCCCGGGGTTCCTGCTCCTGAACCCCTGTCCAGTGACCCTGGGTTAGGGAGTGGGGTGAATCAGCCCGGGTTCCTGCTCCTGATCCCTGTCCAGTGACCCCTGGGTTAGGGAGGGGGGTGAATCAGCCCGGGTTCCTTGCTCCTGATCCCTGTCCAGTGACCCCTGGGTTAGGGAGGGGGGATGAATCAGCCCGGGTTCCTGCTCCTTGATCCCTGTCCAGTGACCCCTGGGTTAGGGAGGGGGTGAATCAGCCGGGTTCCTGCTCCTGATCCCTGGGTTAGGGAAGGGAGTGAATCAGCCCGGGTTCCTGTTCCTGATCCTGTCCAGTGACCCCTGGGTTAGGGAGGGGGGTGAATCAGCCCGGGTTCCTGCTCCTGATCCCTGTCCAGTGACCCCTGGGTTAGAGGAGGGGGTGAATCAGCCGGGCTTCCTCTCCTGATCCCTGTCCAGTGACCCCTGGGTTAGGGAGGGCGGTGAATCAGCCCGGGTTCCTGTCCTGATCCCTGTCCAGTGACCCTGGGTTAGGGAGGGGGTGAATCAGCCGGGTTCCTGCTCCTGATCCCTGTCCAGTGACCCCTGGGTTAGGGAGGGGGTGAATCAGCCCGGGTTCCTGCTCCTGATCCCTGTCCAGTGACCCTGGGTTAGGGAGGGGGTGAATCAGCCCGGGTTCCTGCTCCTGATCCCTGTCCAGTGACCCTGGGTTAGGGAGGGGGGTGAATCAGCCCGGGTTCCTGCTCCTGATCCCTGTCCAGTGACCCCTGGGTTAGGGAGGGGGTGAATCAGCCCGGGTTCCTGCTCTGATCCCTGTCCAGTGACCCCTGGGTTAGGGAGGGAGGTGAATCAGCCCGGGTTCCTGCTCCTGATCCCTGTCCAGTGACCCCTGGGTTAGGGAGGGGGTGAATCAGCCGGGTTCCTGCTCCTGATCCTGTCCAGTGACCCTGGGTTAGGAGGGGGTGAATCAGCCCGGGTTCCTGCTCCTGATCCCTGTCCAGTGACCCCTTGGTTAGAGAGGGGTGAATCAGCCCGGGTTCCTGCTCCTGATTCCAGTCAGTGACCCTGGGTTAGGAGGGGGTGAATCAGCCCGGTTCCTGCTCCTGATCACTGTCCCAGTGACCCCTGGGTTAGGGAGAGGGGTGAATCAGCCCGGGTTCCTGCTCCTGATCCCTGTCCAGTGACCCCTGGGTAAGGGAGGGGTGGTGAATCAGCTTGGGTTCCTGCTCCTGATCCCTGTCAGTGACCCCTGGGTTAGGGAGGGGGGTGAATCAGCCCGGGTTCCTGCTCCTGATCCATGTCCAGTGACCCCTGGGTTAGGGAGGGAGGTGAATCAGCCCGGGTTCCTGCCTCCTGATCCTGTCCAGTGACCCCTGGGTTAGGGAGGGGTGTATCAGGCCCGGGTTCCTGCTTCTGATCC